>ML797492.1:22985-41089 GCA_009831015.1 Picea engelmannii
TCGTCTACACAGGGCGACAAGAACTCCGCATCATCAACACAACAATGAAGTCATTCATGGCACAGAATGAAGTTTACAGCATTCCAGAAGGGTCAAAAACTATACAAAAATTGAAAGACACTTCACATCAGTAAGGTGCGCACATATGCGCGGGATAAGAACGTGTTGTGCGCGCTTAAGCGCCTGACGCGCGACTGTCCACAGAAAAAGCCGTGCATCTGCTAATACGGCGCATTAAATGCTTAAGTCGGCCTCCCAATTTCCAATGGACCTTCCACCGAGATGATTTGACATCCAGATCAGGGTCGGTTCTGCAAATTCGGCGAATTAATGGCTTAAGTGAACCCTAAACAACACCGTTTTTACACCGGAAGCTAGTTACGTGACCGCCTGGAAAATGTTATAAATAACAGTGAAGGCTCGTTGTTTCAGCAGAGAATTCCATGCAAAGTTATGCTTTCCAGATTCAGAGCTCAGTCCTTTTGACAAGCCATCCGTCTGCAGCCTAATTCAGAGTTCTTTCACCGTTTATTTCAGTTCTACTCGTTTTGTAAGGAAAGCACAATCTTGAGAGATTCGAAGGACCTTCCTTTGGAGGGAGAGGGAATCCTTATCTCTGCCCTCAGCGTGTACTCTGGTTTCCCCTAATAGATCAATCCTGGAACCATTGTGGACTTCCTTGTCTCATGTTTGATATTTCTGTTTATTTCCGAATCGTTATTTGCTTCACAACTGTTAGATTAGATTGTTTTCTGTTTTGTTTTTCTGCTTTCTATTAACACTCTTGCTGCTATAGATGTTCTTCCTTGGTGAACCCTGCAAGGCATGCAGAGTGGTCTCTATTTTTCTCATCTGCTGACAGATTGACCGAGAACAAAGATCAAGTGGTACCCAAAAAATAAAATTTGACATGGAATTTTTAGGTTGTGTTGAGTGCTCAAAAGAAACTTCACAGTCAAATAATCATACCACCTCCTCATTCCCACCATTCCAGAACCAGTGGATCCTCATTGGATCAAACTTTGGAATCTTAGAATGTGGCCCAATATATCAATCTTCCTCTGACTGACTCTTCACATAAAAATATTAACTTGGGAAAAAATTCTCAAGAGAGGTTTCTCTAGTCCTTCTCATTGCACCCTTTGTCTAAGCCATGATAAAATCATTGATCACCTTTTATAAAAATACCTTATCTCTAGTTGACTCTGGGAAAATAAATATATCTTATGAAAAATATCCAACCATGTTCGTGGAGACATAGAACAAACTCTAAAAACATGGATTGAAAATCCTTTTAACAGTCCTATTCTCAATCGCCTTTGGCAAATCATCCCAGGTTTCATCGTTTGGAATATATATATAAGGAGAGAAATTGGATGATTTTTGAAGGTACCCCTTCCTCTGAATACCTCCTTTGGACGACCTACAAAAAACAACTTCTGGAAACGATTTATCTCCTCCCTTGGACTGAACAAGACTTCAAAGCACCCCTGAATGAAGCCGCAATATTAATTCACTAGGGAATCTCTCTCGATCATCCATTGGGGTCCATATCTCAACATCCCAACCCCCTCTCCAGTCCATATCTATAGAGTTTTCCCCCTCCAGGCTTCTTCAAACTCAACTTTGATGGCGCTTCCAAAAGTAATCCCAAGCCTGCTAGCTTTGGCAGAGTCTTCAGAGACAACTCTGGCACAATACTTTATCTCTTCCATGGATCCATTGGTCATGAAAAAAATAACGTGGTATAAATCTTAGGCCTAATCAAAGGTCTTCAAATAGAAAAACAATGGGCTCTCTTACTACTCATAATTGAAGGTGACTCTCAACTCATTATCTCCTTAGCCATCAGACTCCAAAATGGATCTCAAAGAGCCAAGGCTTCCCCCATATGGAGATTAGAGAAACAACTACAAAGGATTTCTCTTATTCTGGCTCACCCAGACTCCATCACTTTCCAACATGTCAGAAGCAAAGCGAGTTCCCTTGTAGACAAGATTGCAAATGTGAGCATCACTGAAAATATGGCTCTCCAGAATTGGGATTTCAATGATCTTCCACTCCATTATCTCAAGAAAGATTGTAGCATACTTTCACTAAGATACTTTCCTATCCTGAATGTGGATGCCAATGTAGACCACCTATATCCCACCAATGTCACTTCTAATGCATGAACCAATGGACACTTGGCTCCCACCCCTCCCATTCTCCATGTGAATTAAATCTAGGTTCTGCTCGAGGCTCTATACATTAATTTCACCATCCATTTATCTCATGATACAAATGTGTTGAGGTACTATGGTTTGAGGTGTGGCTCTACAAATGGTGTGGGAATTGATTTCCCAGAGTTCTTCCCTTTTCAACTCGGGGAACCTCCACTTCTGGCTCATTCTGTTCTGCCCTTGGCTCACACTCCTACTTGACATACCTTCTCTTTGCACTCAGAGCTCCCCTGATAACTCCCCTATGGAATTCTCTATAGGGATTCTCCTTCTCTTGATTCCTTCCTGCAACAATGACAACAAGCTTAGCATGGTGTTGTGTCCCTCTCCTAGGCCTCTCCACAAAGTGCTCCTATTTTCTACAATTCCTAGACGCATGCATGCAACTCCCCACCTAGGGAGGGATGGTCGTGGAGGTAGAGTGATAATCAACCATTCTCATCCTATCATCGTTAGTCAGGAAGGATATGGATGTTCAATCCCACACTCCTTTAGGAAAATGTTGGATGACTAGGAGGAGGAGATGACCAACTACCATTCGAGAACGCAACGCACCTAGAGGCAACACAGAAGCTACTGGATGATAAAATATTTTTTGTCTCACTCCCTTCTCAGTGTTCTTGGGGTGTTCATTTAGAGTGCCTCCGACTCATCCTGGTCTCCTAGAACCCACTTTCTATCCTTGGATGGCCAATACGACAACACCACACCTTCATATATCATTGGAAAGCACACAATAGAAGCACAACTGGTCAAGCAGGTGGCTCAAGTGAGTGAATCCCATAATTCTCCCCCCATGCAGAAATTCCATCGTAGTGATTTTCCTTCCCCATCCTCCTTCAACAAATGTACATGATTTCCAACCAAGGAGGAAAAATCCATCTCCACCAGTTCCTTTAGCAACAATGACATTGCCAGGTGTCCAGTGATCGAAGAAATCCCCCCTGGAGGTTTTCCTCCTTAATTCTATTGCTCTCGTCTGTTTTCAGGTTTCCTACATTTTGTTTAGTCCTAGTATTTTTTATGATGGGTCAAACATTGATAAGACATGACGTTTCTTTTAAGATCATGGTTTCCTTCTATGGGCAGTGTTACACATAAAAATTCCTCACTTTGATAATGTCATATTCTCATTGTCATAAGTGTCACACTTTTGTCACAAGTGTCACATTCTCATTTCGTAAGTGTTGCCTCATGAACGAAACCATGAAAAAACTTGATACAACCCCTAAAACATGTTAGAAGAAGAATCCCCATCATCTGATAGTCGAAACAAGTGTTTTTCTATGAGAATTGCTCATCTTGACAACTTTTGGGAAGATCAATGCTCCCTTTCTCATATACAGGGAGCACTATCACTCTTTGTCCATCTCACAAGGAGTGTTGTAGTGCTTTGTTTCCCATTCTAAGGGAGCGTTGATTTGGTTGAGAAAATTAGGGAAGAAATCCCATTTTCTTCTAAAAGACAACTATGGATGGATCGAGTTGGTTTGGCTCGAATCTAACCCCTAGGATGCATATAAGGGAGACATCACAACTATTTGAGCCGTATCCTTAGGTAATTCCAAATATAACCATGGTGGTTGAGCCTATAAAATCCTATAAATGGAGGAACTCTCATGGTGAACAAGAGAATAAAAAATCAGAAAATCATTGTTATTTTGATTGTGGATCTTTCGGGCAAGGGTTGGACGAGGAGGAATTGGAGAGGCTACTACAACATCATATGAAGATTGTAAGTTTCCTTTTGAAGTTCTCATTAATATACTTGGCCTATTTCCTTATAGTATGTGCTTACATGTACTTGTCTATGCTTGTCTTAATATTCATAGATCAATTGATTTTGTCTAATCCATTAGAGTAGGAGATAGTCATTTGTTTCTTCTTGCCCATTGTAGATACTGTTCGAAACTCATGGATCAGAGAAGCTTGGAAAAATGTTGAAAGTGAGGTACATCATACTCTCCCTCTTTCTCTCTTTTTCGATGGGTAAAATGAATTGATAGGAATGGTAGTGTCCAAAGGTAGTTTTCTGTCTTGGTAGAGGGGTATGTACTCCAAGGGAAAGTTCATCTGTACACAGGGGAATATTTCTGTAACAGAAATTGGTGACTCCACTAGGGATCCAATTTTTAGTTTTTGTTCTTTCCTTAGTTCATCTGTGGATTTTTCCTATCCTTAGATCCCATTTGTTGATTTAATCTGTCCTTACATCTTTCATCTTTGCTAAGTTGTCTCACAAAGTATCTTACTAAATTTCCCTGACTTACTAATCTTTCTGAGTTTTTCTAAAAAAACTCTCAGGACTAGCGCCCTTCTATAGTTTAAGTCAGAGCGTTGATTGCTTAATCAACTCTCCCCCAATGTCTACCAAAGAGTGTTGTAGTTCTCTGGTGATTTGGTTATCAGAGCGTCAATTTTTCTTCCTTTGAAAAATTGTAGACTTTCTTGCTTGATGGGCATAGTCCTTGGATCTTTTTCTCTGACTTAGATCCTATTCTGTGAGATCTTGTCCTTTGTTGGACTCAAACTTTCTACCTTTCATTCTTTTAGTCTTTATTAAGTTTGTGTTGTCTTTCCTTATTGCAAAAATCAACCATTCTCTTTCAAACTTGGTTTCTTTTTACTGCTCTTTTCGATTATCTGATTGATTGGAGGTTTTCATAAGGACGGTAATTGATAACAATATTGTTTTACTTATCTCTGTTCCCTTAATTTTGGAAGACTATAAAGTGTGAATTTTAGTCTCTTAGTGTTTTTCCTTTGATTGAATAGTTTGATATTTGTTCTTCTTTTGGTCTCTTATTTACTACTGAGAGTGTCTTTATTTGTGTACTTTTGCTTCCTCTTTTTCAAATCACAGTAGTGAAACTTTTCATTATTAGTGAAAGCATGAAGTTTTAGACAAACGTTTTAATTTACATTCACAATCAAACAAATAAATACTTGTATGCATTGGTTTTGGATATTGGTAAGGTTTTCTTTATAATTTGGCAATTGTTTGAATTTTTGTTGAGAACAAAATGGTATAAAGTTTTGCAATCTTGAGTGTTTGTTAGTGACAAAAGAAAATAAATTCTTCTCCTTCCTGTATCTAGAATTTCAATGAAAATAAAGTTTCATATCATTCCTTTTACCATTTTTTGAATTCGAGTCTAAAAATCATTAGTTTCACTATCATTCATCCTTGTGTAACGAACAACCATGAAAATGAACACTAATTAAAATCAAACTAGAAACTTTTGTTTTTGGATATTTGCACCAACAATAGACTAGGACTAGAGATTTTGAATAGGCTATGTGAATAACTCTCCAAATCATTCAAGACAAACACATAATCTTGTGATAGGGAGAGTAAATCCAACCTTTGCATAAGCATAGCTGGGATCCCCCTCTCACATAGGGGTTAAACACGAGGTTGTGTGCATGAGATGAATAAAGATTATCCCTCCAAGTTTTAACCAATCATAGTAGTATGATCGTATTTTTTGGGTTATTCTTGAGCATCAACTGTTTTCATTTGGTCTTGGAGCTTCGTGAATTCTGAATCCACTCGGGGTCCTCTGGAGTTTACCGATCTATTTGTCCTTAGTTTTCTTGAATAATTTCAGACTTGATATCCTTCCCATACGTTTGGACTCGAAT
Source organism: Picea engelmannii (assembly GCA_009831015.1). NCBI lineage: Eukaryota > Viridiplantae > Streptophyta > Pinopsida > Pinales > Pinaceae > Picea > Picea engelmannii. The sequence goes on from ML797492.1 coordinate 28,853, forward strand.
GTCGACTGTACCCACCCATAGGTTGACTAGGATTTGGTAACCTTAATGGCCTATATCTATAGGGTTAATACAAAAGGTGACGGTGAAGGGGAGTCTTCACCGTACCTGGGTTAGAAGTTGTTCAAACTCACTCGGGCTCCTTGGATGGTACAACCATGGGTAAAACAACATGGGAACTTGCACCAAGGCATAAGTCCATTAAGCATGTCACCAATGTAACTAATCCACCCACTCTATCCCAGTCGCTTCCTATATTGATCTCGCGATGTTGGATTTCCTCACCAACTAGTGGTTTCATTGTGGGAAGGTTTGACATTTGATTGTTTGCTTCTTAGATTTGTAAAATGTGCTATTTTGTTTCCTTATTGGACCTTACGTCGAGTCACTGTAAATGAATTCAATTATAGGGAGTACCAATGAAGGAACCCCTTTCCCCAAGGAACCTTTCTCCTTTCCTTCTTTTGGAAATGTTGGTCCTCCATGCATTTCCACATCGAGTCTTTCGGGACTCACCATTGGGTTACTGGTTTGGTTGTTCCCCACTCTGATGATCTCGACTTTTCCCAGTGATTCGAATGCACCTAATTCTTCGGTTGTAAGCACACCACCCAAAAATCAACCTCATGTTGATATTTCACCTTCTTCACCCGTTCGATATCCTTCCCTTTCTCCTTATTTACCTAGTTGAAGCTCTAAAGAAAGTAGCTAGGTTGATAAGAAGAAGAAGAAATAGAAAGGGAAGAAGAAGAAGAAGAATCAGAAAGAGACCAAGCCTCCAACTACATAGGTCATGTTGGATCTGAGCAACCAACTACTGTTAATTGTACTGGGAGTGTTGATAAAGTCGACAAGTCTAAAATGAAGAATCCTAAACCCAAATTCCCTTGCAATATTTGTAAGGGTGACCACTTTCTGAGGGATTTCCCTGGTCTCCCCAAGGTTTTAGAAATGTGGTCTTCCATGTCATCTTCTCCTGTTGAACATGCTAGTGACACCCCATCAACTAGTGATGTTAAGGTTGGTAAGAAGAATAAAACTGTCAAATTTCCTTGTATGTTTTGTGAAGGTGATCATTACTCTCACATTTTCCCTCGTATGGATGAGGCTTCTTATATTTTGGAAAATATTCAAATTCCAACTGGTTATCATAAGATCTCTCCCAAACCATCATTAGTTGATGGAATGGTCAATCTGGTTCCATCCCCAATCAGTTCGGTTGATCCGATGGTCAATCTAGTTTCATCCTTGGTTGAACCACTAACCCAAGTAGATGATCCAACTCTGTCATAGATCAACCTGAATCTTCATATGAAAAGTGAAACCCAAGTGACTAATCCAGTTTCATCATCGATCAATCCCAACCCTCCCTTGAAGAGTGCAACCAAACTGGTCGATCCGGTTCCATCATGGGTCGATCCTACTCCTCATTGAAATATTGAGGATGTCGCTCAGGTATACCTCATTAATACTGATTCACCCAGACAAGGGGGCACTCTGCCCGTCCTTATGGAACCCCCTTCAAGAAATCAGATGATTTCTATTAATTGGAATCATTTGATAGAACCCCATCTTCCTTCTTATGTGCCTTTCCAAATCACCGTGCAGTTTTGTGATAGAAATATTCCTAACACTATAATAGACGAAGGTTCTTCTGTTAGCATCTTATCCGTGAATGCTTGGAAAGATTTTGGTTCCCCACATATTGCGCCCATGACTCAGAATCTATTGACTTTTGATAGAAGAGTTAGTCAACCTTTAGGGATCCTTCCTCAATTTTTGGTTACTTTGGGAGAAAAAATGGTCTATGTTGATGTGATGGTAGTTCATGACCCCTTGGACTTTTACTTTCTCCTTGGGTGAGACTATGTCTATGTTATGATATATTTTATGTCCACTCTCTTTCGAGTGATATGTTTCCCTCACAACAGAAACATAGTAATGATTGACCAACTTTCATTCATTTACCCTCGTATGATGGTCAACCATCCACCTTCTCTAAACAGTCCATACATGCCAGCGATGTCCACCCCATCACAAGTCAATTAAGTAAATGACCAACCCCATGTGTTCAACCCCGCACGAGATGGAATCTATCCCTTCTCCTAACTTAGATCCGATAGTTGACATGGTAATCTCTTCGATATGGCTATTAGAGACAGATATCCCTACCCTTATTGAGGTCGTCGACATGTATTCCTTCCGAAGTGTTTTTCTTCCATCTAGCAAAGATCTCCTAGAAGCCATGGATGACGTTTGTCCCTTGACATGTATTACTTCTAGAGAATTTTCCTTTTGGAAGCCACGCTCAAGGAGAGGTTTTGAGCATAGTTTTACTTCTCTGTGGCAAGCTCGTTAAAAAATGAAACAAAGGTCTTGAGCATAGTTTTTCTTCTCTGTGGCAAACTCGTTAAAAAATGAAACAAAATCTTGAGCATATTTTTTCTTCTCTGTGGCAAGCTTGTTAAAAAATGAAACAAAGGTATTGAGCATAGTTTTTCTTCTCTATGGCAAGCTCATTAAAAAATGAAATAGAAGCCACAAGCATAATTTTCTTCTCTCTAGCAAGCTCGTTAAAAAATGAAAAAGTCACCTCTCCCATCAAGTCGAGGATTTTCACTAGATCTCATAGATATCGAGTTGAGTCTTTAGCTATATCTCGTAGATGTCGAGTCAAGTATTTAGTTAGGTCTCATTTTTTAACCTTCCTTTCATTTGCCTTTGTCAGTTGACCTTTTTCCTCCATCCGATACAAAAATCGGTGATAATATAAGTGTCGATGAATGAAATGAATCTTGGGGGGACATGTCTCCAGACTTTCATTATCATTCTGGAGTTAAGCCACTATCTTTTCAAGCTAGGGGTAGAGTACCAACCATCCATGGGTATCCCACAAAATATTTGGAATTTACATTGGGAAATTACAAGCATAATTTAATTTTGTTTCAATCTTATGTAAAAATGAAACCAATTATGAGCTTAGTCTTTGTTCTTTCTTGTGCTCATAAATACATGAGAATGTGACCGAGTATACTTTTATCACTTTTTCAGAATCGTTAAGGTTATACGAAAAATGAACCCCCTGGAGTTTCCTTTTAGCCCTTTTCAGAATCTCTAAACATGAAAATATTTCCGAGTGATTTTGTTTCCTTTCACATTAGTTAAAAGGTTTGAAAGGGTGTCTTTCAAGTGATAGTTTATCTCTTTTTAGGCCTCATGAGACTAATTACAAAAAAGGAACACTCTAATCAAGCATGATTAGAAGAGTTCTCCACTGTATTGTTTTACATGTTTTTCAGGCTTGGGAGACTAAATTTACGAAAAATTCATTTATGGAGTCGCCTTTAAGTTCTTTTTAGACTCTCTAAACAAGAAAAACAATCGAGTTTTCCTTCTCTTTACTCACGAAACTACACATTGAAGGACCCATATGGGAACGAACCCTTACTTATTCCAGTTTGTTAAATAAAGGAAGAGAAACTTACCGAAGGTGATTTATATTGAGCAAGTGTTACCCTCCTTGAGATCGTTAAATGAAAAAGAGTTACTCATCTATCTAAGTGGGGGAAAAATTGAAGGAAGTGGGTCACGTTTTTGGGAATCCTTTATGGAAGCTATTGTATCCCTTGAACATGGCACCTATTTGTGTCTTGTCTTACAATTAGGTAATATGTTTGTCTCTGAGTCATACCAATTCCATGTGTCACCATAATTTTTTTCCAGTTGAAGAGTGCTCTTATTGTAGTCACATTACATTCTTGGTACTCATCGAGTCAATGCTGCCAAGTCAGTTGTCGTGCTTCATCATGTTCAAGGGAAGTTTCACTTCAAACCATTCATCTGTAGTATTTACAGTTTCCATTCCTGTGTCAGTCCATACTCATTCAATTAACCATCTTAAATCACTTTCCTGTGTTAGTTTCGTGTCGATGATGGGGGATACATCAATGCCCTCCTTCAACGAGTCTTTTCCTATTAAATTCAACGCATCATATGGGAATTAGACTTAGAAATCAGTTAGTACCTTGGGACCTGCATGCCTCAATGGAAGGATTCCTTGCTTTCGATAGTAGGTTTACATCATTGAGCTCTGATCGGATGATTCTACGAATGTTCAACTTCAACACATTTATTCACATTCACTGGAATGTACTAGGATACCTTGGGAGTCATTGACATCATTGGTGATTTCCTTCGCACTTGTTAACGATTTACCTCAATGATCAGTAATCAAGTGGTTTCTACCGTGTTCGACATCAAATCATCTATTCACATGGGTAATATTTGTACTACATTGGGATTGAGACGAAGACCTTGGGTTTAGAATCCACTCTATTATCTTCTCTGTCCAGGCTGCGAAGGAAGTCATTTGAGCATGTTGATATATATGGTGTCACATAGATCCATGTTGTATTGGTCCGTGGCTATGTTTTATCATCTTGTATATCCACTGTGTATTTTGCGTGGCTACAATCAGTTCATTCCATAGAGGTATGAATCCACATTGTATCTCTGGTGGCCATACCCTTAGTCAATATCATCATGGATCCGCAGTGTATTTATTGGCAACCATACTTTGAGTCACTTATAGTCCGAGCATAGGTATTCATGCCTTGGGAATGGAACACATATTAACATTGTTTGATGGTTTTCTACAACTTCTACCAGGTTCCTCGACTCCATACCCTTGCTTCAAAGAATCTACAAAGTGTTTCATTCATCATCTTTCATCTTCTAACTTCACACTTTGGGGGGAAATATGTTACACATCAAAATTCCTCACTTCGATAATGTCACATTCTCATTGTTGTAAGTGTCACACTTTTGTCACAAGTGTCTCATTCTCATTCCATAAGTGTCACATCACAAATAAAACCATGAAAACACTTGATACAACCCCTAAAACATGTTAGAATAAAAATCCCCATCATTTGATGGTCGGAACAAGTATTTTTATATGAGAATTGCTCATCTTGGAAACTTTTGGGAAGATCAACGCTCCCCTGCTCATATACAGGGAGCACTATCACTCTTTTTCCATCTCATAGGGAGCATTGTAGCACTCCGTTTCCCATTCTAAGGGAGGGATGATTTGGTTGAGAAAATCTTGGAAGAAATCCCATTTTCTTCTAAAAGACAACTATGGATGGATCGAGTTGGTTTCTGTTGAATATAACCCCTAGGTTGCATCTAAGGGAGATATGAAAACTATTGGAGCCATATCCTAAAATAATTCCAAATATAACCAAGGTGGTTGAGCCTCTCAAAGCCTTTAAATGGAGGCATTCTCATGGTGAACACGAGGAGAAAAAATCAACAAAGCATTGTTATTTTGATTGTGGATCTTTTGAGCAAGGGTTGGATGAGGAGGACTTGGAGAGGTTGCTGCAACATCATATGAAGATTGTAAGTTTATTTTTGAAGTTCTCATTACTATACTTGGCCTATTTCCTTCTAGTATGTGTTTACATGTACTTTTCTATGCTTGTCTTAATATTCATAGATCAATTTCTTTTGTCTAATCCATTAGAGTAGGAGATAGTCATTTGTTTCTTATTTTCCATTGTAGGTATTATTCAAAACTTGCAGATTGGAGAAACTTGGATAAACGTTGAAAATGAGGTACATCATACTCTCCCTCCTTCTCTATTTTTTGATGGGTAAAATGAATCGATAGGAATGGCAGTTTCCAAAGGTATTTTTCTATCTTGGTAGAGGGGTCTGTACTCCAAGGGAAAGTTCACATGTCTGCAGGGGAATATTTCTATAATAGGCATGCATGTTTTTCCAAGATTTGTTTGTCTGGTTTCCTAGTAAGGGTAGTATTAGACTCTATAAATCTATGTATTTCTCTCTGGATGTCTCTTTCTCAGTTCACCTTAGTTATATTGATTATACTATTACTTTATTTTTAATGGAATAGCTCAAGAATTTACAAAAACAAAATTGTATTATGGTATTTCCACTTGACACTTGATGCATATTTTGGATGAACAACAAACACATGATATTATTTGGAGAACTTTAAATATCATGCCATTTTGATATTTTTTGGGAGCTACAAGTGTTTGTTGATGTGGTATGTTTACACTAGTCGATTTTTGATACAATCCATGATGTTGATATATTCATTGTGTTTAATAAAATTTTGGAGTTACAAGGGAAATGTTGGAAATAAAGGAACGAAGACCTAGTGGGACCCCACCTATTATTTAATATTTACTACCCTTATTATAAATGAAATTTGTCCTCTCCTAATTAAATTTATTTAACTTTCCAAACAAAAATGTAGTTGAACTACTCAAACTACATTTTGAAGATATAAAAGGAGAGAAAGACAAAAGAAGGACATGATAAAATAGGGAAGTAACACTTATGATAAGGTTTGTTGTTGGCTCAAGTGAGAATATTATTTTCTCATTCATTCCATTCTGAGTTTCTTTAGAGATAAGTTATCTTGTCGATAATAGGGTTATTATGAAGGTGTCGATGAAATGACTAGGAAACATTGATTATTGACACGCTCCAATGTCATTAATTATTCTTGAATGTCTATTTGGTTTTAATTAGAAGTTCAGAATTTATTTCAGTGTTGATTAATTCTAGTTTGAGCCAATACAATGATGCACTTGTAGCTTGGATTGATCGAGTGCAGTTTTCAGTTCTTGTATTCATCTTTTTGACACCAGTTGTATTTGTATGAGTCAAATAACACATTAGACTTATAGGAGTAATTCCATTGAAAAGATAAACTTAGTTTTAACTCAGATTGAGATCAATAAAATTATTTGTTGATTTCTTCTCATTTACGAGACTTGTTGTATGTTGATTTTCAGATTTATGCTATCTTGCATTTACTTATTTGGAGATTTTATAAATTCCTTTTGCAAGTACATTTTCCATTTTTAGTTTATTTCACATAAAAGATACAAAGTTCAAATATTTTTATAATAACATCATATCCGAGAATCTATTTCTTGAGGTCTAATTGAGATTTTTGACAGGCTATAATCCTAAGGTTATAATCTCATCTATCTCACCTAACTTGATGAGATTCGAAAATGCTTGAGTTAGGTTTTTTTCCATTCCTCTCATCAACAGGTGGGGAAAGGGGATGTATCCTATCGTCATTGTACCAAGGAGTCCGTAGGGGAAGAAGTTGGTGGTGACTGATCATAGGGAGGAGAGTTAGGGGAGCCCTAGGGGGTACAATGTCAGGGGATCCCGTTACATGGAGAGATTCTTGAATATGTTGAATGGTAGTGGAAACATTCAATGAGAAGTGGACACATATGGGTGAAATAATCTAATTTCCCACACAATGTGCATGGGCAACTAATTCTCATGCTCACTAAGGCACACATGTAGTAAATAGTGTAGGTATTGGACTTAGTGACTAATTTCGATTGTGATGACGATTGGTTGGGTACTAGAAGAGTCATTTGATGGATTGCATCCAGTGTGTCCCAAAAGTGTGGGAGGTCAGGACAATGATGTGTGTAGTGGCCATATGATAAAAATATGGCATAAGGATAATTTGTAAGTAATGTTTTATTCCGTGCGATGATGGACCCATTTGTAGGTTCTAGAGATGTCCTTACATGCGAGGTGGGAAACAATGGTGTTACCCTTGGTAGATGGATGAGGTTCCTTAATTAAGGAAGAGAGGGGCATATGTTTTTTGGGTGATCTAGAGCTTCACAGAGTGTGTAGGGAGGGGGTACTCGAGGTGTTGTATGAGTATTTTCCATGACGTTCTTCTTTTCCCCCCAGTGGTTATAGTATTATCCCTGACTGTGTGACTAGGTTGTGTCGACAATGGGTTTATTAGGGTCAAGTGTAGGTATTGGTACCATAGATGGGGGGTCAAGATACCATACAATTATTGCTAACACCATGCTTGGAAGCATGAGTCTAGTTGCTACTCGGTAAGTCGTAATTCCCAATGGTGGGTGAAATAATGATATCTAAGGGGGTGAAGGATTGTTTGTGAAGGAATTGGTTGGTTTTTTGTGGATGGTGTCTCAGATACATATGAGGAGGAAGTTGGTTCTATTGTGATAGAGGTGATGGTGCACACTTGGGTAGAATCTGGGGGTGTAACAAATGGTGGTTCACCCTGGTATGTGCCAAGGAGTGAGGAGTCTTTGAACATCCTTGGACACATTTCCATGAAGGATGGAAACTCAAGCTAGACCCCAATGAAGGGAAGGATGTTATCTGAGTTTGCGTTTGGACACGGTTTGTAGTGTGTCAACTGGTCGATTGTAATGACTTTCCTATTATGAGGAAAGATCATGGTGTGAAATATAGATAAAGTGATTGCCTTCATCGCATACATGTAGCTATGTATAAGAAGAATGTTATAGTCCAAGGGGGCATTGATGACCTTGATATAAAATATCATTTTTCTTGCGCTCTATAAGGAAATTTTGAAATAGGTCCCCAAATTGAGATGGTTGGCCATTATATGCCCAAAGGTTGATAGTAGAAGGGGTCAAATTTGGGGAATGTAACTTCTTCTAGACACTTTTGGACATAATGCAAGTAGATGCTCCCTCATATATAATGAATTTATGAATAGTGATATTCTTGAATGTTGATGGGATTTGTAAATCTACTAAGGAGGGGAGTCAAGGTTCTGAGCTGTCCAAATTGAATGTAATGAGGCATGAGTTGGAAGGGTCGATTTCCCCCAATGCTAATAACATATATTTCCTTTGAGAAGAATATATATGTAAAATATCTAGTGCAAACATAACTATAAGGGATTGATCCAAGTCATCCATGATGCTATAGCTATGAGCGTCCCTTGAATCAAGGTTATGAGAAGTACGTCATAGAGGTTCCTTTGGTACTCTTGGAGCAGGGTCACCACTAGGACATGTGATCATCAAGAGTGCACTGAACAACGATTGGGTGGCATCCTATGTGGTTGAAGGGAAGTCGAGAGGCAAACTATATTGACGATTAAGATTTTGTAGATGGATATCTATGGCATTCGTAATAATGCTACAACAAGAAAAAATTTCGAGTTGATCTTGACCTGGTGTTAGGTATTGTCTCATTGGCTAGGTGGAGGACCCAGTTTCTTGTTGTGTAGCAAAAAATCCTTATTGCGAGAAGGGGTTGTGGAGTATAGTTGGTTGAGGAGGTGGAGGGAAATTTTTTTGGACAAGTGTGGGACCCTGAGGGTTAAGGGTTCTTTGGTTATCCATAGTGAGTGATTTTCCATAAGAGTTATTTTCCCATATAGTTATTCATTTTAAATGAGTTTAAGTAATGTAAATAAAAAAAAACAACAATTGAAATGGAAATAGATAAAATAATAAGATATAAATAAATGTGCAATGAGAACCAATAAGCCATCCACGTGGTAAGTACTAGGAATGTATATTCCACCCCCTAACCACTAGATGATTTAATTACTATGCACAAGAAATGACATGCAATAATAGAGATATAATAACCTATAATTTTTCAAACATTAAAAAATGTCACCTAAACTTCATTAAATAGTCACCTTAGCTAAAAAAAATGAATTTGGACCCACTCACATAGGCTAATACATAGACAGATGCATTAATTGTGCACAAGAGTAGTGAAAATGCTCACATGGGAAAATGGTGCAATTGACACATAGTCAAGATGTGGGAATCATGTGGTCATGGAAGGTTCTTCCACATGAATTACACGAGATAAAGAAAAATAGGCACACAAAATGATGAGATATTTAATTTTCCCACCCCAAGAGTTATCAATACTCAGAGGAGCATTAATGACCTCTAAGCATTTTGAATTAGCCAATCTTAGAGGATTACAATGTATATATTCTGAGGGAAAAATCCCACCAATCAAAGAAGTTATTGGGAGTTTAGTTAGGTTTTCCTTCAAGCATAAATAAGAGCATAGAATAATATATTAGGGATCTCACATTATTTTTCATGTTAGAATTTCTCTACTATTATTGATAGTTTGAGTTGTAGTATAAGGAATCATGTTTCCCTATTGTTATGACATATTTTGAATAAAATAAGACATTTTTGTTACACATTCTAGTGTTTCTTTCTTAAGCAAGGGTTCTAGTAGCATCCTTGAATAATTCCAATTCATGGGGAGGACCGAGAACCCATGTATGCATCTCTTGTTACCTTTCAATTATAATTTAGTGTTGATTACATACTTTTGTATTGAGATTATAGACTCCTATAGTAGACTAGACAATTGATTAATTTATGTTATTTACAATATTTCTATATTTTGCTTCATGTCTTTGGCCAACGCTTATGTATTTGTTGCTTTGTTAACGTCACTTATATGATTTAATTTTATAATGTCAAGCAATTAAAGAATGTATGATTAACATTCCAATACTAGTAAATATGTGAGGATTGACTGTCCAAAAAAAACCTTTATGATCCTAAGTTACATTGTTATAGCAAGATTTTACTCACCCTATGCAATCTTGCACAGAGGGCCTTTTTCCATTTCCCTATGCAGAATTTTCATCCCTTTTTGCAAATCCCAGAGATAAAAATACATTTTTTTCCATATGTACATACCTTGCCTACTATACAACATGCGTATACGCAGGCTGCACCACTACAACCCGCGTGCATCAGGATTTGTGCCCAAAAATGAAAAATGGTGTCATGTTTCCATGTCACGATAGAAGATCTATGATCCTTGGCCTTCCATATACTGGAATGTTATGACTCGACCCTTCAATTCCATTTGAAGGCTATAAATTGGCTAATTCTGAGCTATGGAAAAGAGGAGAAAGAATTCAACCTTGAGAGCAAAGTTACTCTGGAAAAATTATTCACTTCATATTGAGTCTACATCCCTTTGTCCTTTAAGTTTGAACACAGTGTTCATCCCCCAAGCTCTTCCCTTATTTGATGGATAACTTCATTGTCTCTCTTCTATGATCTTGCCTTTGGTGGAGGTCCAACTGGAAGGAACTTAGTTTCTCGGTTCCGAACCGTGCCGACACAGAAGTCTATAAATTTTTCACTTCTTCTGATCATATATTAATAGAAATACTCTTTTCTCGTCCAATTGATATCTTGCAAATATTTGAATTATTATTCCATGGACGTATTTGTTATGTATGTTAATGGATTATGCTATTGAATGTGCTAACATCATATATAATCACCATATGCTTTCCTTGCTTGGTTTTTGAGGACTAGTTGCAAGTATATTTCTTTGGGTCAAGTTCTCAACATTGGACTTCATATAACATTTGGAAGAGGCAGGCCTTTTATCTTGTATTGGTAGCATTATTTTTTATATAACATACTTGAGAATAGAGTTGATTTTGTTGGATCATGTTGTCATTGATGCCAATAGTTTGATTGATTGATGTCAAGTGATTGATTGATGCCAAAGGATTGATTGATTGATGATTGATGTAATGTAATATGTATTTTCCTTGATGAGAATGCATAGATGAAGATGGATCAATGAGTTTTCATTGATATGATGAATATGGATCAATGAGTTGTCATTGATACATGATGAAGATGGATCGATGTGGTTTCATTGGTATATGATGCATTTTGGAAAAATGTATAGATGAGTCATTATTGTCTTATCATGATTGATAAGGTGCACAAATGGATGAACTCCAAAGTGGTCCTATTATGGTGAAAGCCCTCCCGGGAAGATGCTTTGTGGATTGAGTTATCCTAGAAGAATGGTTGGAGGACCCATGCTCTCATTATTGTCTTATCATGATTGATAAGGTGCAGAAATGGATGAAATCCAAAGTGGTCCCCTTATGGTGAAAGCCCTCACGGGAAGACGCTTTGCGGATTGAGTTATCCTAGAAGAAAGGTTGGAGGACCCATGCTTGTATGTGCCATAATGAGATGAATATCAAGGAAATTGTTGGTGAAACTATCCTAGATGGATAGTACTTGTTATGCCATTTTTGGTGGTATGTGGAATGTCACATAACTCCTCATGGTTTGAGAGTTATGGCCTTACGAAGATGAAGGACCCCCAGATGAAGGCTTGAAGCCCCCAAGTTCAAAGAAGTCAAAGTTACCTAAAAGAAGAAATCATTATTTAAATGATAAAGTAAAGTGAGAGAGTCAAGGTGGATTATTTAAATAATAAAGAGAAGTGACAAAATCAAGAAATGATAAAGTAAGGTGACAAAATCAAGAAGGAATATTTAAATGATAAAGTATTGGAGAACTTTCTATTTATGGAAAGTGGTTAACCCTAAAA
>ML797492.1:41139-57362 GCA_009831015.1 Picea engelmannii
ACTTTCTATTTATGGAAAGTGGTTAACCCTAAAATAAGGAAAATAGGTTAAGTGACCTAGAAATGGGTTAAGTGACCTAAAAATGGGTTAAGTTACCTAGAGGATGAAAGTATAAATAATATAGAAATGGTCTCTTGTAGATCGTCCTTTTTGTGGATCAATGGAGAGCTTCTTGTGAGAATATATTTTGGAGTATTGATGGAGAGCTTCTTGTGAGAGATTCTTGAGCATTTTTGGTGTGGAACACTTGAGAATATTGAAGATATATAGGTGAATGAGGTAAACAAAGGATATCTTAGCCAAATTTCAGAGGGAAGATGAAGAAAAGAGGGTCGGAATTCAAGGGAGGATAAATTCTTTTCATGATGCTTTCTAAGGTATGTTATTTACAGGTCATCTCACCATTTTCGTAATAATTTTTTTTCTATAATGATTCAGACTATGAGATTGATATGAAATTGAGGAAACATATCCAATTATCTGTGGTAAAAAATTCATCTTGTGGTTTTTTTTATTTTTTGAGAAACACTCTATGGAAAATAGGGTTTGTGGCTAGTCCTGAAACTAGTCTAAAGCAGGTGTTTTGGGTAAAAACATCATAACTTCTTCATAACAGATACAAATTTAGTGAGACCAATTGTGTTGGTTATATTACATTCTGTAATATTCTTTTTAATAGTTTGATATTGATTCAACAAATATTCTGCACGGGGAACGCTCTACAAGGTCTCTCTCTAGAATAAACCAAAATTCAACATGGTATGCCATTTTTGCTATAACTCCTTTTATGAGAGGTTCCAAGTAGTGAAACCTGGAGGAATTGCATAAAACACACTGAACATTTTTTTTTATAAGTTTCATATCTTTATTCATTACATGTACAAAGTTATGATTATTTCAAGTTAGGGTTGTTGACTAACCCAAAACTAGTCATGGTTGAGACAAGCAATTGATGAGTTGGCACATACATGAGGTGTATAGTTGATTATGTTGGTACATATTGATGAGTCATTGTTGATGAGTATTTGACACATGATTAGTATATACGTGGTACATGGTTGGATGCACTTGTTTATGTTACAGGTTGATTACAGGTTGTTTGGCACAGGTTGGTGCATGGTTGATGCACTTGTTTATGGTACATATTTATATCTGTTGAGGATTGTTGCATCATCTCAGTTGGTGTTGAGGATGTAAGATGAGTCTTGCATTATAGATCTAGTGCTCTTGTAGAGTTGTAATCTATTGAGTTGTTGCTGAAAAACCCCAAGGATTGTAGTCTGTAATAAAAATAAAATTGTACATACATCTTGTGTTCTTTATGTTCCTTGTGGTGATGACTTGTTGATGATATATTGTTGATATATGTTGCTGATATGTGTTGAAATTTAACTAGTTATAAATGAAAACAATGAGTAATTAGTTAGTGGTGATTGTTAACTAAGGAGTTTTTGGAAAAAGAGCCCTACAATGTTCACCCCCCCCCATCTCAGTGTAGTCAGTGTGTCCAACATATTTATACAATCATTTCTGTCTGTTGTGTTTTACCCCTAGCCATAGATAGATTTTCCTTGTAACATACATTAAGGAATTAACTTAGTTCTTTTCCCCATAACAAATGATCTAAGACATTTGTCTATCCTTGCACATTTTTAGGGGAGTTAGAGTGAATATCACAAGGTTGATGATACAAAGCACAAGGAAATAACTTGCCAAAAGTTGAGAATTTTATTTATGTGATTTTCCATAATGTTAGAGTTTCATATTAAGAATTTTGTAGTTGCATACATAGTGCACAACACCTCACAAGGTTTCACGAACCCTAGGTTGACATTTAAAATGAGCTGAGGTATTCAACATTCATAACTACAATTCTTTGACCTAACACTTTTTTTCACTATTACTAGGGAGGTTGCTAAAATTGAATTAGGATTCATTTGAAAATTTTGGAAAGAAGAAGAAGAAGAAGAGAAAAACAACATTTCAACATTAGTTTGCATGCATCTACCTAGAGACAAACATGGCATATTTTTACCAAGAACATGTGTTTTTTGTGTAGCTTAAGTAGATTCAAGTGATTAAGTACATCAACAAGAGGGTAGTGAAGAAGACATCCAACATATTCTTGGAGAATTTGCTGATAAAATTGAAAGAGGAGATAAGATTTTTTTTAATCCTTTCTCTGATCTTGAAAATCCTCTTGCTGATAGAGAATTTGAAAATAGTGAAATAGGGATTTTATTAGAAGATATAAAAATTGATATTTTATATGCACTGGCTATGAAAATGGATACCATGCAGATCAAGAGGAATTAAGAGGATGTTGATAGAGTCTTGGTCATTTTCTACCCCAATTGTTGAAATAAACATGCCAATAATGAATCTCTAATGAATAGAATGGAAATATGTGGCACTTTTGAAGAATATAATCAAACGAGCAAATCCCCTTCATTACATGGGTTGAAAAAATTTACTAAGGCATAGAAGACAACATGGAGAAACCATGTTTTATTAACCAAAAGAGGCAAGGAACAATAAGGCCATTCCAATAAGGTATTCCATACAACCATCCTTAGTATTTCAATCCTTCTTATGGAAATAAATGTATAATTCATATCCAAATTAGTAACCTACTAACTAGATGAATTGGAGAATACATAACCAATGAAAATATCCTCATAGTCAATGCTTTCCATTTCAACCCCCATATTAGTCTCAAAGTCAATGGACTAATTCTTCATCTTCTTGGAGAACTAAGGGACAATAACATCAAGCTTTCCTTCCACCTCCTACACCTCCTATGCCTCCTATACAAATATTGTTCAAGACTCACCTAAGTATCCCTAAATACCTAACCAACTTATACTAAACCTGAATAATAGATAGGTTCAACCTGTCTACAAAAGTGAGATGGAAAATTACCAAGATTACTCATTGGATTATGTATAACTCAATGAGTTAAACTTACATTCATGAAGAATGGTTTCAAACCCTCCAACTCCACTTATCACTGAACATATAAATGACAATCTTGAATCCCAAGAAAATCAAGAAACTCAAAGAAATCTATATCCAAGTAACCAACCCTCTAAAAAAAACCCCCTTGTACTAAAAGGCTATAACAAGAAAAAATCTCCACGAAATCAGAAAATGAAATTTTAGGAGAACTAAAAAATATCTATGTGAAGATACCCCCCCTTCAAGCCATTAAGGATGTACAGATATACACCAAACGTATCAAGGAAACATATATTAGGAAATCCAAGAGAAAGAAAATATACCTCCCTACAATCAATGTTATAGGGAAACTTTCTGACCTAGTTTTTGGCTGTGTGTTATATTCTTTGCAATGCCCCAGAGAATTGTTTTTTTTCCTCAAGAAACATGTCACATTTTTGCCTTGTTTTTCATGTCACCTTAATTTTTGTGTCCATTGTTGGGCGGTTTTTCAGCACATGGTTTTTGCTGATGGTTTTCTATTTCCAGTTAAGGAATTAGGGTTGTTGACTAATCCAGGTCATTGGGTTAGGGTTTTGGATGTTGCTAGCTCCTATATGTATATTTTGTTGTAAACAATGTATGATTGTGAATGAATATAGAATATGTTGGTTGTCCCGGTTTGGGTTTCCAGGGAAAAAATATCTGTGTAATGTGTGTATTCTCCATTGTATCCTTTTTGTTATTTTACTTAACATTTATTTGTAGTAAATATTGTACAAGGTTAAAATATACATTTGGTATCAGAGCTTTGTTGGCTTCAAGGGGATGCCTTTGTGGTCAAGGGTTTGGCTCGAGAATGTGATAAGACTTGTTACAGTGGGAGATCTACGGTATTGATTCTTCAAGTGAAGAGAAATGGCGAGCAGTTCAAAAATGGAGATCGAGAAGTTCAATGGGATAAGTTTTGAGCTGTGGAAGCTCAATATGAAAGATCTATTGGTGGATAGAGATCAATGTAGCGTGGTGGATCTAGGTATTGCACCTATAGGAAATTCAACAGATGAATGGAAAAAGTTGGATCAGAAGGAGAATAGCACAATCTGAATGTGTCTCTTAGATTCAGTATTACTGAATGTGATAGATGAACCTACAACCATGTATTTATGGGATAAGTTGGGGAAGTTGTATCAGTCTAAGTCCCTAATAAATAAAATATTCTCGAGAAAGAAGCTATATAACCTGAGAATGAGAGATGGAGACTCAGTGGCAGAGAATTTGAACGCCTTCAATACTGTGGTAAGTCAGTTAGTATTTGTTGAGATTAAAATTTTAGATGAAGTTAAGTGTATCAGTTTATTGTGCTCTTTACTAGAATCATGGGATAATCTGGTTGTGGCCATAGGTAGTAATACAAATACCTTGAAGTTTGATGAAATGGTCTCATACTTGTTGTTGGAGGAGATGAGATGGAAGAACATGGAAGGATAGAGCACATATGCATTATTTGCAAGAGGACGCTCCGAGGAAAGAAATAGATCTAATTCCTCAAGTGGGAGATCTAAGTCTAAGGGTAGATCTCAATCTCCCAGAAAATTTGTAAAGGTATGTTGGAGATGTGGAAAACAAGGGCACTACAAGAAGCACTGTAGATCCAAAGTTGAGAAAAGGAAGGGATTTTAAGAAAATCCTTCTATAGAAGAAAATACCTCAAAGGAAGAAGGAGGGGATGTGTACTTGGATTCTTCAAGCACATATGTAGATAATGAGGCATGGTTTATTGACTCAGGTGCATCCTTTCATATGAATCCCCATAGGGAGTGGTTCTGTGAATACGAAATGTATGATGGAGGTAATGTTTTCCTCGGTGATGACTTGACAACCAGAATCATAGGATGAGGAAAAGTTAAGTGAATCTCATAGTTGGAAGGATTAGAAGACTACCTGATGTTATGCACATCCTAGGTTTGGCCAAAATTTTGATTTCTGTAAGTAAAATGGATGATGCAGGGGTAAAAACAATATTTGAAAAGGAAACCTGCAGGATGGTTCGTGGAGAAATGGTGTTTCTGAAGGGAGTTCGGTTTGGAACTCTGTATAATCTACAATGAAGAACTATTAGTGATGGGTGTAATAGTTCCATTATTCTTGATAATGGATTTGAAGAAGAAATAACTCTTACAGTATTTGGATAACAGTTTATGTTGTGGCATATCAAAGAGAAGGGTCTTCAACTAATACATGATAAAGGTATGGTTGAAGGTATGCCTAAATTCTTTCTATATTTTGATTTATTTGAACATTGTGTATATGGGAAGCAGAATTGGGTAATATTCCCCTCAGGTGCAACGAGGGCATAAATAATTTTATAACTAGTTCATAGTGATGTGTTTGGACATGTGTCAGTTCCATCATTGGGAAAATCAGTGTACTACATCTCATTTATAGATGACTTCTCAAGGAATAATTGGATAAATTTCCTCATGAAGAAATATGAAGTCTTTGACAAGTTCAAAGAGTTTAAGGCTCTTGTTGAGAATCAAACAGAGAAAATAATTAAGGTGCCGAGGACAAATAATGGTAGAGAGTTATGTGAGAATGAATTTGAAGAATTATGTGAGAAGTGAAGTATATCAAGGAAGAAGACTACTCCATATACACCTCAACAGAATGGAGTTTCAAAAGGGATGAACAAGACACTGATGGAAAAAACAAGTTGCATGCTCAGTGGTGTCATGTCAGGGAAATAATTTTGGGCAGAGGCAATGGGTACTGCATTTTACCTAGTCAACATATCACCCTCATCAACACTGGATGAAAAGAATCCACATGAGGTATGGAATGGTAAGAAACCTTCTCTCACACATCTCAAGGTATTTGGATGTGAGGTCTATGTTCATGTTCCAAAGAAAAATATGAGTAAGCTAGATAAGAATGTTGAAAAGTGTATCTTTATTGGGTATAAAGATGGTCTCAAAGGTTATAAGTTTTGGAACCCATAAACTAAGAAGGTTGTGTATAGCCGAGATGTGGTATTTAGAGAAATGAAGGATGTTATTAAACATGAAGTCCTACCAAGTAAGGAAGAACCAAATAAAATAGAGTTTGATTTAAAGGATGGTGAATCAGACTCTATAGAAGAACACGAATCAAAAGAAGAAAATCCTCATACTCTAGTATTGAGGAGATTGGTTTGAGAAAGAAGGCTACTGGAAAGGTATACTCCATCTGATTTCCATTCAAATTTGTCTTTGACTATTATTGATGATGATCCTAGAACTATCAAGGAGGCAATGGATTCAGAGGATGGAAAACTATGGAAAAATTCCATGGATGAAGAAATGGAAACCTTGGAAACAAATGAGGCTCGGGATCTAGTGGAGCTGTCGAATGGAAGAAATCCCATTGGTAGAAAATGGGTATTTAAAAAGAATCTGAATGAAAAGGGAAAAGTGGAGAAATATGAAGCTCGATTAGTAGAAACGGGTTATTCCCAGGTTGAGGGAATTGATTTTGGTGAGATTTTTTCTCCTGTTGCCAAGTTAACTTCTATAAGATTTATGTTATCTGTTGTTTCTTCTTTTGATTTTGAAGTAGAACAGATGGATGTGAAGACAAAATTCCTACATGGGGATCTTGAAGAAGAAATATATATGAAGCAACCAAAAGGCTTCGCTGTAAAAAGAAATAAGGAGATGGTATGCAAGCTGAAAAAGTTTCGTTATGGTTTAAAACAATCATCAAGGATGTGGTATCAAAAAATTTGATACTTATGTGGTG
Organism: Picea engelmannii; assembly: GCA_009831015.1. Taxonomy (NCBI): domain Eukaryota; kingdom Viridiplantae; phylum Streptophyta; class Pinopsida; order Pinales; family Pinaceae; genus Picea; species Picea engelmannii. Next base: position 47,857 of record ML797492.1, read on the forward strand.
GGACTTGGATTTACAAGAAGCAAAGACGATCACTATGTCTATTTTAAATTAATTGGTGATCATTTGATTTATTTGGTCTTGTATGTGGATGCCATGTTGCTGATAGGAAACAACAAGGAGATTATCCAGGATGTGAAAACTCATTTGTCATCTAAATTTGACACGAAGGATCTTGGTGCTGCAAAATTCATTTTGGGCATGGAAATTAAAAGAGATCAGGAAAAGAGGAAACTCTGGCTAAATCAGAGAAAATGTGTTGAGACAATATTTCAGAGGTTTAATATGCAGGAATGTAAACCATTCAAGGTCCCTATTCCTGTTGGTGTAAAGTTATATGTGGATCAGTGTCCCAAGACACAGGAAGAGGAGGAGGACATGTGTCATGTTACATATGCGAGTGAAGTTGGCAATTTGATGTATGCAATGGCTTGTACTAGACCAGACATTGCATATATAGTGGGATTTTTGAGAAGGTATATGTCAAAACTAGGGAAGGAGCATTGGACAATAGTAAAAAGGATTTTCAAGTATTTGTGTGGCATTGCTAGATATGGATTGTGCTACCAAGGAAGACCAAGATTGGATAGAGTGTTGGACATACATGGCTTTGTGGATGAAGACTAGGATGGAGATCTGGATCATAGGAGATATACAAGAGGGTACGTGTTTAACCTGTTTGGAGGAGCAATCAGTTGGATGAGAAAAATAAAGGATCTTGTGGCACTTTCAACTACATAATCTGAATACATGGAAACCACTCATGCAATTAAGGAAGTAGTAAGGTTACAAAGATTGTGTTCAAGTATTGGGTTGGTACAATAAGATGTAAGGATAGATTGTGATAGTCAGAGTGCAATTGTTTGGTGAAGAACCCGACTTATCATTCAAAGACAATGCATATTGATGTTCAATATCACTTTGTGAGAGACATGGTTGAAGAAAAGAAAGTTTTGTTGATGACGGCGGACACTTTGAAGAATGTTGTAGATTCTTTAACAAAATCTGTGAGCACTGAGATGTTCTCTTGGTGCAGAGGATCTATGGGCATTTCTGCCCTAGATTGTTGACTATGTAACCCTGTATGCAAAGAAAACAAAGTGGGAGACTGTTGGGTATTTGTTATATTCTTTGGACGAATAGTATTAGCATTTTCTATGTTGTGCTGGGCACGCAGGGGGGTTTAAGGGGGGCAACGCCCTTGATAATTTTTTTTTCCTTGGGAAACATGTTGCATTTTTGCCTCATTTTTCATGTCACCTTGATTTTCATGTCCATTGTTGGGTGGTTTTTCGACACATGGTTTTTGCCGATGGTTTTCTATTTCCGATTAAGTAATTAGGGTTGTTGAATAATCCAAGTCATTGGGTTAGGTTTTTGGATGTCATTGGATCCTATATGTATATTGTATTGTAAGCAATGTATGATTGTTAATGAATATAGAATATGTTGGGTTTCCCAGTTTGAGTTTCCAGGGGAAAAATCTCTATGTAATGTGTGTATTTTCCATTGTATCTTTTCTGGTCTTTTACTGAAAATCTGTTTGCAGTAAATATTGTACAAGGTTAAAATCTACACTAGTGTCAGAAAAATTCTTCACCCCCGAGTATTATGATCTAGGGAGTCTCATAGTTAATGTATACATCAATAAAATTTTGATCCAAAAAAACCTTAGTGGATTTGGGAGATACAATTAATGTAATGACTAAGGACACCATGATAAGATTGAATTTAAGAGAATGGTTAAGGCTTACACCTGATATCCTTCAACTTGCGCTCAAATCAATTGTCAATCCAGAAGGAGTTTTAGAGGACATCATTGTATCAATTGAATCATGGGAGTACCTAGAAGACTTCATTGATCTGTAGACTAAATCTATACCCAATGGTTTCCCACTTATCCTAGGTAAACCTTGGTTGTCCACAACTAATGGATACATAGTGTTACACACCAAAATTCCACACTTAAGTACCTCACCTTAAGTGTCACGGGTGTCATAAAAGTGTCACATACACTGACACCATGAAACAACATATTTCACTATCCCTAGTCAACGTGGAGGAGAAATATATTATATGAAGGTCAAAATACTATGTGCACATGAATTATTCATTAATATTTATAAAAAGGAAATTAATTTTGTGTGATAATCCACTTCACATTTAGTTTCCTATTTTCAAGGAGAGGTTGAGAATCTCATGGATGGTTGATATATTTTCTCAAACCAAAATCCTAATTTGGTGGATCTTGAGAGATATTTTCTTCCTAAAATCCTTGAAGAGATATTTTCTCCCTAAAAATCTTGGAGATCCCATTTTAGTGGATCTAATGAGTGATATTCTCCTTTGTGGTTAAGCCACAAAATCCTTTATAATGAGGGCTTTACATGGAGGAAGAAGGAATGTTTTGGAAATCAAACTTATGATATTGGGAGAATCATGCAAAGGAGGGATAAGGAGGACTTGGAGAGGCTGTTGCAACTGCATCTACATATTGTAAGTGACTTTTTAACGTTCTCATTAATATATGCTTGGCTTATTCCATTCTAGTTTGTGTATCTTTACATATGCTTGCCTATCGTAGATGGATTTTTTTAATCTAGTATGCTAGAGTAGGAGTTTCCTTGTGTCTCTTTTCTTTCCGTAGTTTTGTATGTATTAAGCTGTGTGAACGAGTTTGGAGATCAAGCTCAAATTGGAGTAGCGAGAAAAAACATCGGAAATAGGTACGATAACTTTTCCTCCTTCTCTCTATTCAACTAGTTAAGAAAATATCAAAGGGATGTTAGTGCCCATTTTCATATTTTGTCTTGGTATTAGGGGTCATTAATTCAAGGGAAGATCCACCGGTTCGTAGGGGGATTATTCCGTAATAGAAATTGGAGACTCCACTGGGGATGGACATTGACTTGTATTTCCTTGGATTGTATGAACCTTTTCCTTTTTTGATCTTGTTTGATTTATTTTTTCTAAGAATTCCCTCTTCCCTCAGCTTCATCAAGCAGTAGTCATACTTACCAACCTAGTCTCTGTTGATTTTTTGTTTTTTTAAGATCATTTTCAAGCATCTATAGGACTAGTGCTCCCCCAGAGTGGCTATCAGAGAGCTAGTTATCTAATCAATGCTCCTCTTTGGTCTCTTAGGGAGAAATATAGCACTTTGTATCTTTGTTTTAGGGATCCTTTCTCTTTGGTTTTGGGTAGATCTAGGGGATTTTTTCTTGTTTTTCTCAACCCTTTGTTGGAGGTATTTTTCCTAGAGTCTATACTTTTGCTGGTGAATTTGTTTGGGTTAAGGATTTGGTTCTTATCACTTTTTTTGTTGTCTTGTTTGAGCTTGCAACCTTTTCCAAATTGTGATATTGATTTGACTTGTTTTTCCTTGGTTTGGTTTGAGTCATGTGAAGTTTCTAGTTATCTGACTGATTGAAAAGGTCTGCAAAGGTTTGTTGGTCTTAAGTTACTTTTTAATTCTTTCCTCTTTGAATGATTTGATACTTTATGCTTACCACAACCTAGCTTGGATTTCTCTTTCTTGTTGCTTGTTTTGTCAAGACATTTGAGTGATTTCTCTTTCTTGTTGCTTGTTTTGTCAAGACATTTGAGTGATTTCTCTTTCTCCCTATGATTTTTTGGATTCTTCTTTGAAATTCCTTGAATGTTTGTCAATTGTCGAGTCCTTGATTGAGTGAGTTATCATACTTTTTTATTTCAGTTCCTGATATCCTGTGAGTGTATGCTTTGTTTGAGATCCTTTTTACTTTGTGTCTTTTGTATCTGCATTCAACTCTTTTTTTTTATATTAAAAGTAATGAAGTGTTAAATGATTTGCATTTTCTTTCTTTATATATTAGAATCAAACAAAGAAGATAATTGCATTCTTGATTTTGGGTAGTGTAGATCGGTAGATTTCATTTGGGAGTTGGGTTTTTTTGTTGAATAAAGTTGAACCTCTTCTCCATCCCGTAAGTAGGATGCATTGAATAATTGTAAATTGTTTCAACCATCAGTTTCTCTTCTAACCTCGCACTTTAGGGGACAATCTATTACACACCAAAATGACACACTTAAGTACCTCACCCTAAGTGTCGCAAGTGTCGTAAAAGAGTCACATACACTGACACCATGAAATAACATATCTCACAATCCCTAGTCAATGTGGAGGAAAAATACTATGTGCACAAGAATTTTTCTTTAATATTTATAAAAAGGAAATTAATTTAGTGTGAGAATCCACCTCACATTTAGTTTCCTATTTTCAAGGAGAGGTTGAGAATCTCATGGATGGTTGAGATCTTTTCTCAAACCAAAATCCTAATTTGGTGGATCTTGAGAAATATGTTCTCCCTAAAAATCTTGGAGATCCCATTTTAGTGGATCTAATGAGTGATCATCTCCATGGTGGTTAAGCCTCCAAATACTATATAATGAGGGATTTACATGGATTCCAATTTCATTTATCCTATATTGTGGGTGTCACCTTTGTTCATAGTTCCCAAGAAGGGAAACAAATGGAGGATATGTGTATATTACAAAGAATTCAACAAATCCACAAGGAAGGACCATTTTTCTTTTCTCTTTATTGATCAACTACTAAATGATTTGTTTTGAAAGAAGTATTTTTCATTTCTAGATGGGTTTAGTGGTTATAATCAAATCCAAATATTCCTAGAAGACCAAGACAATACAACATTTACTTGTCCTTAGGGAAAATTTTCCTATAGAGTATTATCCTTTGGCTTATGCAATGCCCCTGCAACTTTTCAAAGAGTTGTTTAAGCATATTTTTAGATTTGGTTCATGACAATGTTGAGATTCATAAGGATGACTTCACTACCTATGGAATTACATTTCAATAAGCCTTAGTCAACTTGGAAACTTTCTTGAAAATATGTAAAGAAATGAAATTGTTTTTCAACAATGAGAAATGCCTTATGCTTATGAGTGAAGGCATAGTATTAGGTCATCACATATCTCCTAGTGCCATTGAGGTTAGCCCATTTAAATTAAACATCTTTCAAAATATACCAACCCCACAAAAACAAAAATATGTTAGAAGCTTCTTGGGGCATGTAGGCTACTATAGGAGATTTGTAAAAGACTTTAGCAAGCTAGTGACACCCCTATTTACCTTGATTTCAAAGGATGCATATTTTTTTCAATAGGATGTCAAAAATCCATTGACAACATTAAAGAGAAACTAATGACAACCCCTATTTACAAGGACATTAGTGGAATATTCAATTCCACATTCATACATATGATTTCAATAGGGCCTTAGGGGAAATTCTTGGTCAGAAAGAAGAGAAGGACCCATTTGCATGATTTATTACATAAGTAAAAGATTGTTAAGGGATGATCTTAACAATGCAATCATTGAAAAGGAATTTCTTGTTGTTGTCTATGCCATCAATAAGTTTAGACATTATATTACTAGCTATAAACTATTTGTGGCACACCTACCACTTAGTCATTCGACACTTAATGAATAAATTTGACATCAATGGTAGAGTCTTTAGATGGTTATTATTGTTGCAAGAATTTGATTTGACAATATTTTATAAACTTGGAAATTAGAATGTCGTTGAAAATTTTATTTCAAGAATGACCCATAATGAAGATAAAGAGCTTGTTGATGACACTTTCCCTGATGAGCACCTCTTTCCCATATAATTTCAAACCCCATTATTTTATGATACTACAAACTACTTATCCATAAGAAGGTTTCCTCAACATTTCAGTCACAAAATACACTACAAAATCATCATGAAAAGTTTTGCATACACATGGATTAAGGGCCATATCTTCAATTTTGGACCATACCAAATACTCAAGTACTATATAAGTGAGCATGAAGTCCATAGAATTTTGCATGCTTTCCATGAGTAGCCTTGTGGAGATCATTATGCTGCAAAAATGATAACCTACAAGGTTCTTCATAAAATATACTACTAGCCTACACTGCATAGGGACACTAAAGCATGTGTGTCCCACTTTGATGAGTGTCAAAGGATGGGAAAGCATGAAAAGAGACATGAAATTCCCCTTAAACCACACATACCATTGGATCCCTTTGAAAAATGAGGCATAGATTTTTTGGGACCTATCGATCCACCATCCAATAAAAAGGAGTATATGTTGGTCTACACATATTATTTAACAAAATGGGTAAAAGTGAAGCCAATGAAGAATGCTAGAGAAAACAAAGGTAGCTAAATTCCTCTACAAGAACATATTTGCAATACTTGGAGTACCAAGGGAGACTTTCACAAATCAAGGACCTCATTTTACCTCAAATCTTATTGAGAATATCATGAACTTAAACAAAATTAGACGTAAAAAATTAGTGAAATCCCATCCTCAAGAAAATGGTCAGGTAGAAGTGACAAATACAATGCTGGAGAACATTCTGAAAAATAAAATCAAGTAGCATAGAAATGATTGGGTAAATAGATTGAAAGAGGATGTGTGTGCATATAACACTGCATAAATAATGATCACATGGTTCACACCCTATGAGTTAGTTTATGACAAGAAGGTCATACTCACAATAGAGTTTGAGATTCAAACATTAATAACAACTCTACAAATAGGACTGGATCGCTCATAGGCACAATAAGAAATACTACAATAACTCAATGCTTTGGATGAGTACAGAAAAGAGGCCTTGTTCCACACTGAAATGGTACGAAAACAAAGAATAAGGTGGCATGACAATAGCATCAAGTCAAAAGTATTCAAGGAAGGAGATTGGGCCCTACAATATGACTCAATATTCAAGGATTTCAAGGGAAAAGTTAGGACAATATGGTTGGGACCCTACCAAATTGACACATGTTATGACAACAAATCAATAAAAATTAGAATAATTGATGAAGAACAAGTGCATTTGTTGGTTAATGGATATAGAGTTAAACTCTACAAGAAACCACTATCAAAGGAAATTTTTATAGCTATCATTCAAGGCCAACATATTTATTTGATTAAGAGTAGAAAATCTCCCAAAACAAAATGATCATCTTCAAAATAAAAAAAGAAAAGAAAAAATAATAAAAAATCCCACAATGAAAACCCCTTAGAGGCATATGGGATATGCCTTGGTTGAAAACCTCCTTTTAGGTAACCCTATGTCTATAGAATAAAGAAAAAAAAAAATTCTCATAGTGAAAACCTTTTGAAGCCACCATGAGGATAGAACACTATTAAAAATTAGAAATGGCAACTATGCTCTAAGAAAAACAAGAAACAAAGTAAAAAGGATAGAAAAATATACCCCCTTTTTATTTTCATGCAAGCTCAAATTTAACTCTAGAAAGCCAAAGGAGGAAAATGCAAGGTCCACCACTCATTTCAAGAAGGAATGCATTACAAATAAAAAAAAGAAAAAACCTATCAAGGGGTATGACATTCCATCTTTGTTCAAGTGTTTAGATTCTATATCTTCTCCATTATAAAATAGGTAGTCATTGGAGGAATTGATAGCATAAGTTGAGAGAGGCTCTACAAAATAGAGAAATCTTAGCCTCATATCATGGTATACAAGTTCCACTCTTGGAACTCATAATCATCATATTCCCATTTTCTAGGTTCAAATTCTACAGGGTACAAATAAACATCAAGAGCTCATGATCTACCATGGTCACTCACTCCACTTACAAAATACAAGGTAAACAAATCAAGGAGACCTATATTCTCAAGCATTGTTATAACAATACCATATTATACATATAAATTCTTTCAAGCAAGCCTAAACCTCGATGAAATCATGATATCATCTTCAAATATTAAAACAAAAACATCCAATCCTTCAAAAGATAGAGTATGATGTTAGATCATAAACCACATATCTAGGTATTCTTAGAGTCCCCATTTGAAATATCATAAGCTCCACAACATAAAAAAGAGAATCTTGGAAGAATAATCCCTCATAGCATGTACCTTAGAACTTCTTCAACATAAAATTGAGATTCATTCAAGAAAAAAGCAAGTCAAAAGCAACAATATGAGAAAAAACATCAAACAAAATGACCCTTTCATAGTAATGGAATCAGAGCAACAATAATATTCTATATAGGTTTCCATACTCCTTCTATAAAAGAATATTTGTTTGAATACCTGAGACAAAAGCATATTTGTTTTGAAGACTTGAAGACAAAAACTATTGAGAAAAAGTATTCAAAGTTCAAAGGTCAAGGTCCACTCAAAAAATTCAACCATGGTACAACATTACCTTTGAGGACAGAGTATTCAAGGTTCAAAGGTCAAATTCAACTAAAAAAACTTCAACAATGGTTACAAAACAATTTTTGAGAAAAGTACCTTCCAAATTCAAGGAAACAAAGTACTTTCAAAATTCGAGGAGACAATATTCATCTATATAAAGAAAAATCCTCATTAACATCCCAACACATTCAAGGTCAAGGTTATGTACAATTCTTCTCGAGCTCTATATCAAGGTTATTATTCATATACATATTTTCCAACAATCCTTCTTTTCTAGCACGACATGAAAAAATAAAAGCTTCTAGCTATAAAGACACATAACATGGGATTCAAGCTTCATCAAAAAAATTTCACGAGGTTGCAGTTAAATTTCACGAATCAAAGTAATATTCATACGTGACTATGTTAAGGTCATTCTTCATGTACAAGGGAGAGTCACATTCCAATTCAATAATTGGGAACCTAACTCCATTTCAAGCATACATAACAAGTTTCCAAGCTCTAACAAGAAATTTCATGATACTTCTCCTCCAAACAGTCATTTTCGATACCACTTATCCAAAGGATCACTACTTATACATGGGTAAGAATATCTATACAATTCTTTGAAGATAAGGAGATCAACAATGAAGTATTCAAATTAGGAAAACTTCAAGGCCAAATAATTTCCATTCCATTCCAAACTTTCATCTTTCCATTCTATACCACAATATCAAAATCCACTCATCATGTATACATAAAACAAATCACTTTGCTTATACATACACTTAACTCCTGCATTCATATTCATACACCATGCATACCCATACTTGTATCTCTATTAATTTGGTATAGGAGACACAACCTACATGCTACTACAAGAAAAAATACTTATAGGTGTACCATGGGAGACACAACCTATTGGCTACTATAGGAGACATTACCTATAATGTACTACATGAGATATGGCCTATAGGCCACTATAAGAGACTATGCCTACATGCTACTAAAAACTAATCCATATACATGATACTATAGGAGAGGAGACTACACGATTTTATCTCTACATCCACAACAAAATCAAGCATCTAATGCATTCGCATATGAAATTAATTTCCAACAACACTTCATGCCAAGGATGACCATATTAAAAACAACATGCAAAATCAAACATCAAAAATAAGGTATGCCACTTCAATTCTAGTTTTTGACATTATGGTTACATAGACACGAATATCACACATAATCTAACACTCACATCTCCCTAAAACTACACTATCATTATCCCATCACCTTAATCATATCAA
>ML797492.1:57479-80652 GCA_009831015.1 Picea engelmannii
TTAATCAAATTAGTACACAATGAAACCATCACAAGAAGAATTCGTCAATCAAATTTGAAATTCATGGAATTATTTTTAGAGGAAAGGAATAAATTTGACCTCTTAAAACTTCCCAATCGAAAAATAAAAGATTATTGAAGACCATGTGAACTAATGGTGGAGGTAAAAATTGTTATATATTGCTAAAGTAGACAGAGCCCAAGATGATAGTGGAGGAAAACGTTATTGGTGTTGTGCAATATGATAGTAGAGGTAACTATTATAATATGCTAAAATGCATAGAGCTTGAAATTTCTGAGTAATCTAAGGTTCAAACCCTAGTCAAACTACTCAGTGTGCTTTGGTAAGTCATGAAGCTATCTTTTCAAATCTAAAGCAACTTGGACTAACCAAATGAGTTGGTTTTGGTTCCTATTTTCAACCATGATTTGGTGTAAAAGTTTAACTCTGAGTTCCTTGGTAGATTCAATTTCAAAACCAAAATCAAAAAAATTTGAAGAACTAGAGGCTAGACTAGTAAGATGAATTTGATTTAAAGGTAGGGATTTGAACTAGGGAATGAACACCAAATTGTATAATATTACTACAAGGATGTCTTATTTGGTCCAAATAATATTTCTATGGGCCATATTACATCTTAACAATTGATGAACAAGAGGTAATTGTCTAATTTGTCAGGAAAAATATCGTTTGATATGGTGAAATTCTTGGAATTCTAGGTTGGGAACAATTAGATGATATTCAACTATGGGTTCATGTTTAGATTGAGGTTTAGTGAACAAAAATTCAAGATTTGCAAATTTAGCCTCCATGTCTTAGAAATTTGGTATTGGAATAGGACTTTGAATGGGTTGTATTTCATCTTTGTTTATGGGTTGGCTAACTTATGTTTCATGATTGTTCTAATTATTTGAAAGTTAACACAATGAATAATTTTTTCTATTAGAAATACAAGGGCGTGCCCTATTTATAACACCAAAAATGTTGATGCAAGAAAGATGGCCTTTGTCAACTATGTAGGTTTACTCAACAAAAGGGCCCAATTAGACATTTCTCCATTTTGATTAATAAACCCTCTAGATTCTAGCATGACTATTGCTGATCCAGATTGGATCATTATGTAATTTTTCATCTATCTCGGTAATTTTTGTCTTGAAAAAATTGGAGGAATAAGCTTGCAAAGCCATTTTAGCGACAGGTCGCAATTTGGAAAATTGGGTCCAAAAAACATTTGGAATCTTCTAGATCCATTTTAAGGCATCAAATGATGTTTTTTTGGGCCCAAACCTACACTACATGAAGATGGCATATTCTACACACTGAGAAAATTCCAATGATGCAATAATCACCTCAATTGGATTTTGTTATGCCTCTCACAAGTTGATCTACCATTTTAACCACCATGGTACGAATGGATGCCACATCAATCCCCATTACTCAAAACATGTGGGGCTAGCTATTGATGTTTTGTAGCATCAGATATGTACTTCCACATTGGTTTTATGTCTAACATGTGGAAGTCATCATTAATACCTCTCAAGACTTATGAAATTCACTTTAGTAAAATGATTATTAAATTGAATGCCTTTTTATAATTAATTGAGTTTAATTTAAGGAAATGCCTAAGTTTTAGCATTAGAAAATTAAATTAAATCTAAGACATTGATCTCAAGCATTGGTGAGATCTAATCTCATCCATTAATGACTTTGGATATATAGGGTTTTCGATTTAGGATAAACTCAAAATTTAAAAATGTTGCTAAGGTGAGAGGAGGAGGCTCACATAGAGTGAGATAGTGAGATCAAATTGATTGAGTGGAGAAGGAATTTCATCCAAGTGTGTAGGGGCAGGGTCCGAGGAAGGGAGCATAAGGGAAGCACGGTGGGTCCATAACCCATCAGTTCGAGGAATGAAGCAAGGGGAGACAAATGAAGTAGCGGACAACAAGATCAAAGGAAATATCTTGAGGTGTGATAGGATATTCTTGGTGTTTTATATTTTTTCTCAGGTGGACCATTATCCCAGGATGAGAGCCCAAATTTTATCTTACTAAAATCATCACAGTACTAGTTTTCCCTTAGAGCTTTTACAAGGGTGTTTGCCCAAACAATTAGGTTTGAAAATGTTTTTGGATTCTTTTTTTTCTTCCACTAATTTATTTCTATAAATCATTAAAACCCAACCATGCTTTTTATTCAGTAAATTTTCTTAATAACTTTATTACAACAAGATATTTTCTAGGAAATAAATTGTCCGGTGTTGGGTCTGAAATTTAACATGGTATCATATCCAAGACTCTGAAGAGGAAATCAATTGCAGAGAGAATGGAATTTTTTAGCAACATAAAGTTTTTATTTTTGCAGGTCTGCAGGAAAAAATTAAAGAAAAAAAGGAGAAAGTTTGGCAGTTGTACAGACCATACGAGTCATCATACAGGTCATACAACCATATGATCATGTGGTATTGTAGAAAGGAATTTGGTGAGGGTGCAAGTGCTAAGGGATCAAACCATAGTGGATGGTCATATGAGTGGGAGACTAGGGTGCAAGTGTTGCAGAGGGGTCGTGGGTTGAGGTAGGAAGCACCGACAGTTGCGGGTGAGAGAGGATACAGAGGATAAGGTGTGTTGAGTTGCGGGATAGCTTCAAAAATACATGCAACCACTACCCACATCCACATACAACAATACAACGAGAGCCACTGCAGGGGTAGCCACAAGGACAACCGTCGGGCAGGCTAGGGCCATAGGGTAGCTACATATATTGTCGACTAGCTGTAGAGAGCATGTGAAGGCCATATGAAAGCCAAAGGGGCCTCAGGAAGACCATAGAGGGCATGTGAAGGATGTGTAGGAGTTTTGGGCAATGGTTAGGAGGTCTAGATAGTGGTAAACAAGTCTGGGTAGTGGGCAATGGGAAAATGAGTCTAAGAAACAAGAAACAAAGTCTCGGGCAGGGATTCATGCAACAAGAGGGATCAAATTTGTTTGGTTCTTGAAGGACTAAGAAAAAAATCTTCATTTTATTTTGCTTGAAGGACAAGGCACATTTCTCAATAGGTTATTCCTTGTTAAAAATTCTGATTTGGAGATGGTTGTAGCCAGTTTGAGGTTTGAGGATAGGTTGGAGGGTGCATCAAACTTCGTACCTTGGAAGGAGAGGGTCACATTTATTCTGATGGAGAATGGGTTGTGGGATTTTACTAACACAATCATCACCCCACCGGCGGATCCAAAGGACTTAGCCACACATGAGTTGAAGGATGTGAAATCCAAGAGGATCATCTTAGATGCAGTGAAGGATCATTTGATTCCTTAGATATATGAGAAGAAGTCAACTAGGGAGATGTTTGCAGCTCTGAAAAATATTTTCCAGAGAAATAATGCAAACATGAAACTAGTGTTTAGGGAAAAGATCAGAGACACCAATATGACCATATCAGATACAATGACAAGTTATCTCTCCAAGATCACTCAGGTACATGATTATTTGGCAACACTTGGGGAAGTTGTGATAGATGAAGAATTAATGGGACAACCTTGAATGGTTTCTGTAATCCACGGGCCCCATTTATCAAAGGCATCGTGGCATGAGAGACACTTCCCAAGTTTGACAAGCTATGGGATAATTTCATCCAAGAGGAGATTCAAGAGGATTCTCTAGCAGGCCAATAGGTTGGTGATGATGAAAATCTATCCCTTTCTAGTCAGGCAAGGAGGAACAAGGGGACTACAAGTGGAGAATAAACTCCAAGGGATATAAATAAGAAGGGTATGATAAAAGTGAAATTCTTTGCATTCCACAAGAGTGGTCACTATGCTTCACAATGTCATGAATGAAAGAAGGGGAAGAATAAATTTCAATAGGTAGCAACATTTGCAGAGACTCAAGTCAAGGATTTTGCTGAGAAGTTTGAGAAATTGTTAGTCTCTTGTATTTCTGACACGGTTTATGGTAGTTCCTGGTTCGTGGATAGTGGATCTTCTTTCCACATGATGGGGACACGTGAGTTGTTCACCAGTTGGTTAGATATGGACTCATATCTGCATGTAGATATTATTACCAATGCCAAGTGTGGTGTATAGGGAGTTGGGACAGTCACATTCTAGATGGAGTCAAGAGGTTCTATAGAGGTGGCATATGTGTTGTATGTCCTAGATATTAAAATGATTTTTCTCTCAGTTTCGACAATGGAGGACAGTGGATGCACCATCTCTTTCGAGGATGGTCGAGTTCTTATTCGACTGAAAGGATTTGACATAGACTCAAATTGAGTTCTTGATGTCAGAGAGGGAAAGGTGTACATGTTGTAGGGAAATCCTATAGATGGATATTGTTGAGGGGTCTGAGATCCCTTTAACTCAACAATAGGAACCAAACCTGCTTAAGAGGCCCAATTAGAATCGTAAGAGTTTGATGAGTGATAAGGTTCTCCAGATTCATGATCTAGATGGAATTATCGATGGGATTTAATCGTGATCGATAGATATGTATTTTCTATGAAACCTTTCCTCACAATACACAGTTCTCTTTTTGGTTCTTTTCTAACATTTCTAAAAAATGAAAGATAGAGCTTAAACTAAATGGTAGAGGGAAGTTAATTATGTTTTGGAGAAAGCTAGGTTTTAGGATAACCTTTATACTTTAGAGTGAAGACAAAGAAGATTTAAACTATTTAAAACTAGCATTAATACCATTTTTATTTGTATACATTCAACATCGTCTGAGATAACATTTACATAAATACAATATATACGTGACAAGAATTTAGTGCAAGAAAAGTAATTTTCAATGCTCTATTATCAATCACAAGTTAATACAATCGATTTCTATTCATCAAATAAAATAAAATAACTGTTACAACATTATAAGACAACTTTGAATAACATATACAACAACTCTTACTCAATACAACAACAAATATTGAATTCGAAGACAAAGATAATCACCCTCGATCCAATCACATTCATGCCTCGGATGAAAGAAGTGTCTTTGGTTCTAAAAAAAATTCTTAATTAAAATAACTTGCACATAAATAATTCTCTTACAATATTCTAGAAAAGTATTTCTCTCCAAAACCATCAACCCTTGACACAAGGTTGATATCCCTATTTATAAAAAATAACTAAACTAAAATAACTACCAAAGTTGTGTTAAGTTAAGAAAACATCACGTGGTGGACTTTATCTATATGTTCTCTTTTGCTTCTCTTTTGATCACCTGGTGTTTTTAATGAAGTGGATTGCTCCTCTCGTATTCTGACCATCAAGAGAAGATATCTTCACATGTATTTTTATACACGAACCTATGTTGATCCATCAGAGCGGAGAGGACCTCCTTCATCTTAATTGCCCATTCTTTGAACTTGATTAGTTTAACACTCAAGCATTGTAAGACTGTGATAGATTTAATCAAAGGCTCCATGAACCTCTTCACTTGACCTAGGATCATGCTTGAAACCTACAAAATATTTGTTTCGCACACCTGGTCTTGCTCTTCATGCCGCTTAACTATGTCACGTAAATCAAAGAAATCTTTCGGTGGACCAAACTCTGGCAAGTCAATATTCCTCATTTCCTGATTGATTTTCTCCCAATATTTCTCACACTCTTCCCATCTCTCCTACATTTTCCATCAGGGTTCTTGGACCATGCTTACCCAATGTTCAATTGCCTTCCTTATTCGAGCGATGTTTCTATCCAAAAACACTCATATGCCATGCTATTCTGTATCTGAATCCTTCTATACTTCACTGATGTAGTCTATATGTTCTAAGGCTTTATGTGACTTCTCATACCATCGCTTCATATCTTTACAGGTTTCCAACCCCATGAGGATATCTTCTTGGAAATAAAATATGCGAGTGGTGAAGAGGTCTCTCTCCCTTGTGAATTGCGCATACATCTCTTGGAACTCACACTTCAAGAGTACCACTGCATGTGTTGAATTTTGGTAATACTCTGCTTGATGTCACATATGGTCCAATTATTTCTTTATGGTGGCTACCTCCCTTTGATCCCTTTTTTCTCTGTCTAAAGTGGCATCAGTTATCGCCATCCCTACTTTGATTAGCTTAGTAATCTTAGAATTTTTTGTGTTAAACAACGTCTCCTCTGTGGTTATGAGAAGTGTGTTATCAAGCGAGAGATTACTTTTCATGAATGTTCTTCTCATCACAAATTTCATTTTCTTGTCATAATCAATTCCTTATATATCTACGACTTTGTCTACTGGTTCAGGGATCTGTTGATCTTTGAGTATTGCCTAGGTTTCCCATCGTATAGAGGTGTTCCATGGTAGGTTCTCTTATTTCCCTAGAATGGGAAATTCTTGTTTGTTTTGGTGACTTGGCCTCCTGCTGGTCCTCTTTGGTTGATGGAGTCTTGGTCCTAGATGGGGATTAAGGTGAAGGATTGACATTAGTTGGGAGTTCAGTCGTTGAGATGCCGATTTTTTGTTGCCCCATTCCTTCTTCTTGTTTACCAACATCCAATTCATTCTTGGAGATGTCATTCTAAGGTTGTTTTCCCAATTTATCAAGAAATACAGTGTCAAGAGTTATCCTAGATACCAGGTCATCTTCTTGAGGATTTGGAGTCACATCATCGAAAATTGGAGCAGATGTTTCCCTTGGTTCCTTCTCCTATGTGATTGGCACCGAGGTTATGTGCGAGACCTCTTACTCTTCCTCATCATCATATATCATGATTAAGTCTATGAGGAAAATAGGCATACCCATCCCACTTGATGTTCTTTTTGACCTTAGTTGGGTTGTAGTAGTCATTGATGATCCTGCTAGTGGTGACATAGGGATGGGGTTCTCTTGATCAATGGTATCCTCTGGTGGAATTGTCTATGAGCCATTTATATCTTCCTCATGATTAATTGTATCAACCAGGATAGTCCTCAAGGGTCCTATCAAAGGATTAAGTCGGGGATCTTATCCTAATATTTGAAGATATCTTTCAACTTCTTCTAGTAACAATATCCCCATCCTCCGTGCCTCTGTTGCTTCTGCAACTCTGTTTTCTTCTCTTACCCTAAGGTGTTCTTGAGATTTCTACTATATTGTCTCAACTTGTTCATCCATAGTCATTTCTTTGAATTTGGTCATATTAGGGTTAACCTTTCTATGGATTACTTCCTCCCAGTCTTGGGCATCCTTAGTAAAGATATCATCTTTGAAGTTATCATGAGCATATGGCCAACATGAGGAAACCTGCGACGTGTGCTGGAGTACCGAGCCTTTTGGATTATGCTTGCAAAAATGGCCTATGGAGAACTGATACTCAAGCTGACTCAATCCCTTTTGTTTCGCCTGTGCAGTTTCTTTTACCATGTAAAACCCGATATGAAAACCATAGTGTATGAAATCACTCTTCTTATCCTTTACCAACAAGGAATTATAGCCTTGAAGAATGTTCTAGTAACAAATTTCTCCCAAAATGAGACGGTCTGAGACATGAACGAGCAGTAGGAGTGGTGTGCCAGTAGCCCCAAACACTTTGATATAAGTGCTTGTTTCCTCAAAATACCAGTGGCCCACTTTGGAAATCATCTTTTTGGCTGTCGCTGAAAGCCTTGGGAATTATTTTCTAAATATAATGAAGTGTACTCGGGCTATGAAATAATCACATATTAGGGATTAAAAAATTTTGTACTTGTTTTCCCACAGAATGCCGAAATAAACATGCACGGGTAGATCAACAACATGCCGATTTATATTCATACCTATGAAAATGTTTCTTGCACAGATTATGTCCAATATGTATGATGCCATGTGGAAAATAAGTGTTTCTCCATCCTTTGTTGTATGGGCCTATAGGATGTTGATACTCAACTGTTTGGAGATGATGGCTCCCTAATTGAAGCTAATCCTAGATATTTACATGGTGTATGCTAAGGGAATCCATGGTTCTGAAAACTTTGAGCAATCTTTTTCCCCATACAATCGGTAGATTAAAGTCATTAAATACATATAAGGATCTCTGAGGTTTATCGTATTGTACTTGCCATTTATCCTGTTTGTGAACTTCTTATATTTTTTCCACCACAAGGCCAGTAACCTGCTGGTGTCATGGAGCTCATAAAATATGACCACAAATTCTATATTCAATCTCTTCTCTAGGTCTCCGAGTTTGTAGTATTTTTGTACCTCTACTGGAAGAAATACACCAAAACATTCACCTTCCTAATTATTGACTCTGAATTTCATCGTGTTTTGTGTGGTAAATAATCCATATGAGGGTTTTGATGTAGGGAAAAATTGAGGTCCGACAAGCCACCATATGTAGATATGATTGCCTAATGTTTGGGAAAACCTGGTCATCCAATATCTTGACGTCTAGTTTGCTTTGAGGTGTAAAATATAGGTAATTTTCCTGGTTGATTTTGTTAAAAATATCTCCCCAATCTGGGAGCATTAATTTAGATCTGGTTCTCGCCTCTGTGTCCCTGAAATATGGAGGCTAGGTGAACTATTTCTTAGTGGAAGTTCGAATGACCAACTCTATTTTTTAAATGAAATAAAGTTCTCTTTTGGAAATCGATGTTGACCTTTCATCCATATCCAATTCTTTCATCTTGGGCATTCTTGGTGAGCATATGGTCATCGGCTTTCTCGGAGGCATATTCCTATTCCTAGCGGGAAATGACCTATGCTTACTGGTAATTGAAGTGGAACAATGACCTATTACCTCTTCGATGCTCTCTCTTGCTCCTTCGTTTGCTCGGGAGATCAACGATTTGTAAATGGAACACCTTGCTTGGGAATAAATCTCATAAATTTAAAGCATACCTACCTTGTTGCATCGAGTCTTAAATTCACGACTACAGATATGATCTATACAATCTATAAAAACACACACACCATGCTTAGGATTAAATGCAACACAGGACAGCGGCGTAGGAGCATGTTATTTTAAAGTTCATCGACGAATTCAAATTTTGAAAGTTGGTCAGTGCACAACGTCTTGTTATTGGTTACATGAAGCTCTTAATTGTTCTAACAAATCACAGACCTTGTCCTTCACTTAGCTAGAGGTGTCTCCTCAAATTACCCAAGCATTTTTTTTCACTCCAACGGAACTAGTATGATTGGTATTGGGGATAAGCATGATCGTCAATCGTTCAGGGTCTTCGGTGGATAGAGATTCAAACTAAAATAAAAAAATTTGGTGTTATAGAAATCTGGTGGTAGTTGATGAGTGCATCAGCATAGGCAGATTGTCTTTAACATTATTTTGTTGGTCCCTTGGGAAAAAATTTCAATGACGACCCAAAACAACCCCATAGTGCTGAAGTGGAAATATAGATATGACATGGGGGACATCAAAAGTTGACATGGGTAATACCTGAGAAATACAGGTTGTTTATGTGGAAAAACACGTGGTGGTTGATTGTGGTTTCCTATGTTGACGGTTTACCTTTCAGATTTTGTCGATGCTGATGGTACATCGGTGATTTTAGAAAACATTTTTTACAGGCCAGAATCAGTGATAGGCACGCCCTTTCTCCCATTTTCCAATGCTGGTGGTACATCAATGATCGACGATCAATGATTAGCATTGTTATGTAGGAATTTTTCCTTTCGGATTTCGCTGATGCCGATGATGGGCGCATGGATCAAATTTTAAGTTGTGTACACTTAGTCTAAATGCCAGGTTTACTTAAAGAAAAGTATCATTATGTTCAACAACTCCAAACCAAACCGAATGTGATTGATGATAAAAACATAACAATAGAAAAACCCCATTGATCCCTACACAACTAACTCTATTCAGAAAAGACAAAGTGGTACCTAAAAGAAAAAAATTACAAAAATGCTTAGGGTGTGTTGAGTGCTAAAAAAATGGCGATTCTATGGGTGAAAAAAAAATCTCTACTCCTTCCCTCGTGCTTAGCCTGTGAAAATTGGTTGAGAAACCATTTGGATTTATTCTATTCCTTTTCAATAGAAACTTTTCTATCAAAGTGTACACAAGTTCCCGGGTTTGAAAATACAGATCTGCCTATGGGGTTTAACTTTTCCACCCTATTTCCTTTTAACCACAATCCATGTCCTTTCTAGACAAGATCTAGGTATGGCGTCCATTGGCGTGAAGCCATTTAGCAATCATTACTTTCTTAAGGTGTTGCTTCGCTTCTAGCGAGTGTCCATAGCTATGACAAAGTCGCCCTGACATCACAGACACTTCCAGTGAGCATCCATAGCCCTGATAAAGTTATCTACATACCCTCTCATAGTTTACACACTTTTTATGGATCATCTTTTTCTGGCATAAATACCAAGAGTGAGTCAGAGAGGAGGATATTTGTTTTTTTTTACAAGGTGAAACTATTAAGATGGAGCTTTCCCCAGCTCTGTCCATAGGTACAAGTGATTATTTCCAGCGAGCCATATTTCCATTTAGCTATACCAGGCTACTAAGAATATATTTCATCACTTCCCCAGCTAGTATGCTTACAAAGACATATACGTTTTTTTTTTTTGGAAAATTTGTGTTTGCCCAACGTCTCTTATTTTTCATGTAGGTGCAAGTCAGGAGTAGATTCTGCTTCACCATATTCTTTAAATTCAACCATCGTTTTGTGAAACACAACTTAATTAAAAGAAAATAACAAGCAAAAAGAAAGAATGAAAAAGAGTTCAAAAACGGTCTTCCCTAAACGCAAACACTTGTCTGGATCCAAATGTATGCTGAAAAGGAAACAAAAACTCAAACAAAGAATCAATATATATATATGTATGTATGTATTAAGAGAAATATTGTTTTAAGGCTTGTCCATTCACTGGGAGGGTGTCATATTCCCCCCTCAATTTCTGCAACCAGTATATGCATGCCCCAATCTTCTTGGCCACCTGAAAAGGTTCTAGCCACAAATTTTGGAACTTTGAGTGTTTTCCTTTGGACTCGTTTTCTTTATCCCACTTCAAAACTAGGTCCCCTACTTCAATTTTTTTTTCTTTGGCCTTATGTTTGTTAAACCATCTTTTGACTACTTGCTGATGAGCGATGAATTTAACTTTAGCCTTTTCCATTTCTTCGCCTAGCATGAGAAGGGTATCAATCCTTTGTGGAATAACAAATGAGGGTTGACCTATTGATGCCTGGGAAATATGTAAATATGGAAGATACAATCCGTTTAGGAGAATGGCCTCTTTTCCATATACTAAAAAGTACAAAGAGTTTCCTATGGCTTCTTTAGGTGTTACTCTATTGGCCCATAGGACATTATGAAACAAATTATGCCAATTCATTTAATTCTCCACAAATGTTTTTTTTTTAAATTCTCACCAGGTTCTTATTAGTTGACTTTGCTACCCCATTCCCTTGTGGATAATAGTTTGTAGAATATCTTATTATGATCCCCTTATCAAGGGAAAATTATTTCAAGAGCGTGGAAGAAAAGTAGGCAACATTTTCAAAAACGAGAATGGAGGGAAATCCAAACCTTGTTATCAACTGTTGTTCTAAAAATTGGATTACTACCTTTTCATTAATGTGTGTGAGAGGAATAGCCTTCTTCCATATTGTAAAATAATATGTGATAGTCAAGATATATTTATGTTTTTTTGAAGAATGTGAGAGTAATTTCTAATATGACGTCTATTACCCATTGTTTGAATGGTCTTGATATGGTCATTGGCTGGAGTGGAATGATTTCCCTCTTTTTTCTACCAGCACTCAACTGACAAGATTTACATTTCCTGGCATATGCATGAGTATCCCTGAACATAGTGGGCCAATAATAACCAACCCTTAATATTTTGCGAGTCATGGTTTCTCTTGTAAAATGTCCACCTGCTAGACCGTCATGGAGATCTCTCAATACTCTTTATGCATCATCATGTTTGAGACATATAAGAAGCACTCCATCATAATTTATGTGAAAACACAACAAATTTATGAGGCGGGATTGAGAAGATTTTTACCCGAGGGCTCTCCTTTCTCTAGGGTTTAGGTTTTCCGGACAAGTTCCATGATGTAGGAGATAAGACAACTTTCCATACCAATATTCTTTCCCGGGAGGTACGTATAAGGCTTCATTGCACCATAATGATAGCTCATTTTCCCAATAAGAGTCTTCTACGTTAACCAAATCTTGGGCCTCAATGACTAGTTTACACAATCCTTGACCTTTGACTATTTTGGTAGGTTTTATGTCTAGATAAAATTCTTGGACAACTACCATCTAATTTCCCCTTCTTTCTCTCATCTCCTATTGAGTGAACATAAATTAGACCGTTGGATGAGGTACTATGAATTTAGTGTGATTCTTCAAGATATAGGATCTAAAATGTTTGACCACTTTATATACTGCGTAAGCGTGTTTGTTTATAGCAGGGTAGTTCAGTTCAGCTCCTTGGAGGTTGATGCTCATAAAGGATATTGGTGATTCATTTTTTTCATCATCCTTTTGGGTAAGTACTGCAGCTAAGGATTGGTTAGAAGCAAAGGTATAAAGGAAAACATCTTTGCTGAAATCAAGGCTTTGTAACACTAGTGCTTGGGAGATGGTCATTTTGATGTTATTGAAAGCACCTTTCTTATCTTCATCCCATTTAAACTCTGCATCTGTGTGAATCATTCTTTGTAAAGGTTTGACAATTTTGATGAAGTCAGGAGTAAATTTTCTTACAAAATTGATTTTCCCAAAGAAATATTGCATGGCCTTTTTATTGTGAGGCAAGGGGAGTTGAGCTATCACTTTTGTCCACTCAGGGTCGCTGCTAATTCCTTATTGAGATATAATATGACCTAGTAGCTTCCCTTCCTCTACCAAAATATGGTTTTCTTAGGGTTCACATATATTCCATATTTCCTACACCTTTCAAATATCTGAGTCAAATAATGAATGTGGTCTTCCTTATTTTTTGAGTATATCATTATGTCATCTAAATAGACTACCACACACTTGTTAATCAATCCTAAAAAAGATACATTCATGGCCCTCTGGAATTTTTCCCCTTTGTTAATCATCCTGAAGTGAATGTGTTTATAAGAAAAGGTTCCCCACTTGGTTTTGAAGGTAGTTCATCTTCTGAAACCAAGACCTAGCTATATCCCGAGAAACCGTCTAGGAGAGAAAAAATTTCAGAGCCAGATATTGTCTGTAAGAGTTGTTCCATGGGTGGGACTGGGTAGTTATATTTTTATGATTCTCTATTAAGGTTTCTAAAATCCACACACAAACAGATCTCCCCAAACTTCTTTCTGACATGCACCAGATTGGCTACCCATGCAGATTTCCTTACTTGAAAGATAATCTTGGCATCTAATAATTTCTTCAGCTCTTGATAAATTAGAGGTTCCAAAGATGGGTGGTACTTCCTAAGATTCTATTGGAAGGGTTTTATTATAGATTTCAATGGGATCATATGTTGTATAATGTGAGTATCATACATTTTCAATTCTCGGTAAGACCAAGCAAAGACATCTTGATATTCTTTAAATAGTTTAAGATAAGCTTTCCTATCTTCTTTGGACACTGTCTTTCCTAGGTTTACATTCTTTTGATTCTTGGGGGTTCCTAGGTTTATAGTTTTTTATATAGGGCATGAGCTCCCTATTTTTGAATTCTTTGGTCCCCTGAATCTTTCACTCAAGTCAAAAAGGTTCTCTAAATTGGCCACTCCTTTTGGTATTGTGTGAAACTTTGGTTTGTCATCAGAGTTATCTGTTTCCTTCTTCTATTTATGGAGATTTGATTATGTGAGTACTTCTTGCAATATTTCATCATCAATGGTCAAATTATTAAAATTCTCTTGATTAGTCAGGAAATCTATAATCTGTTCATTCCCTTCAAAGACTTTCCAGTAAGAAATGTTGTTAGGTACCGACAGTTTGTAGAGCAGTTCTACTGCAAACCTTGAGGCTTCATAGTCTTATAAAGGATATAATATTGAGGATGTGGTGGCTAAATAATCATCAAGAGTATTTTTTGTCCTGGGAACAACGGTAATGCCGAAGGAATCAAAATTGTCTATTAGCTTGTGTACCTCTTGCTGGTAATTTCTCAAGTGAGGTGAATTGCAATGGATAGTATTCTTTGTTAAGTTTTGATCTATTATTAGGTTTATTTTCAATTTAATAGATAACCATAACATAGGTAGGATCACTGAGAGAAACACAATCACAAGATACACATCATTTATCCTGGGAAACCCTCATGGGGGAGAAAACCCATCAAAACTTCCTTAATATAGATAGCCAATACAATGCCAGGACAATAAACAAAAACACTAGAGAATATCCAACATTGAGAAATGTGCATCGCCTCTCTTCCTTCTCCCAATTGCATCTCTCGAAACCTGTGCACTTTATGAGTGAATGAGTGAGTGAGATAATGAGGCATTAGCCTCCTTTATTTATACTAGCTGGCAGGTGCTGGAAAGGTGTATCTTCACTGGGCAGGGCCGAATTATATTCTTAGTGGTTAAAACCACTTTCATTAGGCCCAGGGACCGAATTCTTAATTTTCATAATACAATTAGGGTTTGACCAATCTACAAAAGGGGATTTCATCGATTACAATGCGTGACATGATCAATCCACAAAAGGAGATTGATATAATGAATAATGACTCATTATAAATAGAATACTCTTTGCAGTTACAATATTTCAACACTCCCCCTTGACAAGAAGGGTATTCTATAACATCATCGGGAGAGAGAGAGAGGGAAACAACATCAACAACATATGGAACATTGATTGGCATATCTATAAATCATCGAAATTTTTTCTCATCATCAATATCAACATCCACAACAAGGAGCTCAAATGGAATCATCATCATCTACATCAACATGGATTATTATAACAATAATACATCATCATCATCAATAACAACACGAGGATGATACAATCATAGAAAACAACAACATCACAACATGAAGGCTGGAGCATCATCAACATCAACAATAAGATGGAAATATTCAACAGGAAGTTGGCATATCATCAAAATCAACACTATGATGGAAATATTCAGCATGAAGCTGGAATCTCATCAACATCAACACAAAGCTAGAAATCTTTAGCACGAGGCTAGCATCTCAACAAAATCAACACAAAGATGGAAATCTTCAGCATGAGGCTGACATCTCAACAACATAAGCATGAGGCTGGCATCTCGAAAACATCAGCAGGAAGTTGGAAATCTTCAGCACTAGGCTGGCATTACAACAACATCAGCACAAAGCTGGAAATCTTCTGCACTATGCTGGCATCACAACAACATCAACACAAAGCTATAAATATTCAACACTAGGCTGGCATCACAACAACATCAAGACGAAGCTGGAAATATTCAACACTAGGTTGGCATCAACATTACTCCCTCTTTCGAGGGAGGTCCTTTCGGACTACACCAAGCTTGTCTCGAAAGTGATTAAACTTTACATGAGACAGAGAGTTGGTCAACACATCAACAACCTGTTCACCTGTGCCAACATAATGGAGCTTTATGGCTCCTCTCTACACCAAATCATGAATGAAGTGATACCAGATATCTATGTGCTTCGAATCATCATGGAACACATCATATTTATACAACTATGATTATCACATAGGATCACGATGGCTTCCATCTCCAGATAAAATAGATTTGTCAACAACATCTCAAACCATATGGCTTCATCACTGGAAGAACATGTTGTAATATATTCCGCTTCTCCCATTATGAGAGAAATACTTGATTGCTTCCTACTCTGCCATGAGATCATGACTAACCCTAGATTAAAACAACATCCTGAGGTTCTCTTTCTGTCAAAGACACTTCCATCCCAATATGAATTGGTATAACCACTCAGTTTGAAGTCATGATCTATAGTATAACAGAGACCAAAACCCAATGTACCCTTAAGGTATTTCATCACATGTTTTGCATCATGAAGGTGAACATGCTTGGGTTCTACCAGATACTAACACAAGCAAAAAACACATATCTTTCCTGGTAGTTGTTAGATACATCATCGAACCAATAATCTGACTGTACAACATAGCATCAACCAATTTTGACGAATTATAAACCATGAGCTTCAACTTCGTTTCCATGGGTGTGTTAATGGATTCATATTCAACATATCAAATCTCTTTAGTATTTCAACTGCATACTTCCCTTGGTTAAGGAAGATCTTCTCTAGGATTTTCCAAACTTCAAGACCTAAGTAATAATGCATCAGGCCTAGGTCTCTCATCTCAAATTCTGTAGTGAGCTTCTTCTTACAATTTTGTGATGATATTTTCTTCTCTAGTTAAGAATAAGTCACCCACATAGAAAAATAATATAACATGCTCATAGCCTTGAAGTAAAGTTTAGAATCAAATTTATTCTTGGTAAAGCCCAAAATCGTGAGGAAATTGTCAATTCTACCATACCAAGCTTGTTGGCCCTTGACCAAGTTTTGAGGATCATTGGTCATGTTTGACCTACTTTTGGGACTTCAATAGGCTGTCAAAGACGGAGCTCAAGTCAAAGCAGAGATCATGGGATCTCAACTCCTTTTTAGGGATTTTTGGGTTGTAGGGATTATGTAACGAGAATGGTGATGTTGGCCCATGGGTTTACCCATGTTTAGGCCCATTTTGTAATGTATAAATAGATATCTAGGTGATGTAAGAATGGGGCTGGTAGTGTGCTAAGTGATAGAGTTCAATCTATGTGATTGAAGGAGGGACAAGTATGTGATGCTAAGTGCAAGTGGTAATTGTAATTGCTTTGTGCATACCATATGAGACTTGTAGAGCCAAGTGCAAGTGATTGTAAGAGACTGTGGAAGGCTTTGTGTTGTACTTCAGGGAAGGAGGATCTTGCAAGGTGTGTAGATCTCTTGTCCTCTGCAGAGTAAGATATCATGGCTTTGTGCATGTAGAAGATTGACAGAAAGAAATAAAGAAGAAGAGTTGGTGGACATAGCCCCAGGGTGGGGGTGAACCATGTATATCCTACATTGTGATTGCTATGTGCTTTATGGTTGTTATCTTGTGTATATGATTAAATGCTTAGTGCTATGATGTATGCTTAGAAGGATCTAATATGGTAGCTTAGTTCTTAATAATGTGAATAAATGCTATATCTGACCTATGTTTGTATGCTTAGTGCTTGAATCTATTGGATCTATATAAATACTGCACTGATCTATTGATAGAGTTTAACTGTGTTGTAAACTAAGGCTGAATATTAACGAACTGTAACTGCTAAGTGATTTTTTTAGGTGTTGTAATCATAGATCTATGTCTTGGCTAAGGTTGCAGACACTGGAGTCCTGCAACCACTCTTTGCAGTTATAATATTTCAACACTCCCCCTTGACAATAAGGGTATTCTATAACATCATCATCATCGAGAGAGAGAGGGAAACAACATCAACAACATATGGAACATTGATTGGCATATCTGTTATGACTCCAATAAACTCCTTAGGGTTGTAGGCTAAGAATGCTTGGTAACTTAAGAATATGGTAGATTTTGTATGCTTGGAACAATAGGATAACTCAATAGCTAATGAAAAGGACCACTTCATACATTTGAATAAGACAATTATTTTATAACTCAATGATCAAACAACAAAGTTTGAATAGGAGATGAAGAATACTAGTCTAGATAACCAAATACAACAATGTGCAGGGTCATACAAGATAGAAAGAAAACCTTTAGTTCAAGTTCATGAGCTTAATAAGAAGTTAACAGTTCTTATAAGCTGAGCTAAACTGAAATAAAGTACAGAATGATGAAAATAAGAGAAAATCTATCATTGAAAACAAAAGAGGACTGTGATTCTATTATGAATAAAGAGTCTAGTACAATAGCCAAAAAATGTCTCCTAGATTTCCCCATAGTGCTCCAAATGTCTTTGGCTTTATAGCCTTACAAGATGAAATCTAGATCCTTGAAAGATGGATCATATTTACTAAAAATAGTCAAATCAAAATAGATACAACAAGTGTAGGATGAGATACTATAAAAATGGATCTAGAATACTAAAAATGGAAAATCAAAACAAAATAGGAAAAGGTCCTATCTAATTATCTCTAAGAGTAGTAGATTGTTGATGAAGTGCAGTTTTAGCCTCCCAAGGTTGTTTGATTTGGTCCTCAAAGATAAAATTCGAATTGGATGATGTGTCTTCAAACCCCTGATATTCTGCCTTTGAAAAAGATGCCAAATGTAGTTGAAAAACCTCTTTTTGACCTTATCCCTCAAAACTAGCCTTTGAATCAGACTTGATAATTCAACAACTGTCCATTTGAAATGGTTTCAAACCATTCAAACTAAAAAAATCCCGATCTGGGCAAAATTTTGGTTATTCTGGCCGTGACAGGCTTTCACCAACTAATTTACCTGAAAATCCACTCCTTAGATGGTGATAAGCAGATCTTTCACTAGCTAACTAGCAAAATTCAAGACGGGTTAGCTGGTGAAAGTGCATATTTTT
Organism: Picea engelmannii; assembly: GCA_009831015.1. NCBI lineage: Eukaryota > Viridiplantae > Streptophyta > Pinopsida > Pinales > Pinaceae > Picea > Picea engelmannii. The sequence goes on from ML797492.1 coordinate 75,915, forward strand.
TTAAAATCAAATTTCTCAGTCATGGAGAGTCCGTTTTACATGCTTGAATAGTCGATCGACATCTAGAATACTAAGATTTCCAATGGTGCTTTCAAATCTTCATTTGGAGCTCGAGAAGCTAGTCAAATTTTCCCTACAATATTAGGCATCATTCTTTAAAAAAAATACCAGTGCATTTTTTATCGCTAACAATATCTATAAATCATCAGAAGTTTTTCTCATCATCAATATCAACATCCACAACAAGGAGCTCGAATGAAATCATCATCATCTGCATCAACATGGATTATTATAACAATAATACATCATCATCATCAATAACAACACGAGGATGATACAATCATAAAAAACAACAACATCACAACATGAAGGTTGGAGCATCATCAACATCAACAATAAGCTAGAAATATTTAACATGAAGTTGGCATATCATCAACATCAACACTAAGATGGAAATATTCAGCACGAAGCTAGAAATCTTCTGCACAAGGATGGCATCTCAACAAAATCAATACGAAGCTGGAAGTCTTCAGCATGAGGCTGACATCTCAACAACATCAGCACGAGGCTGGCATCTTGAAAACATCAGCAGGAAGTTGGAAATCTTCAGCACTAGGCTGGCATCACAAAAACATCAACATAAAGCTAGAAATCTTTATCACTAGGCTGGCATCACAACAACATCAACACGAAGCTATAAATCTTCAACACTAGGCTGGCATCACAACAACATCAACACGAAGCTGGAAATATTCAACACTAGGTTGGCATCAACATTACTTCCGCTTTCAAGGGAGGTCCTTTCGGACTACACCAAGCTTGTCTCGAAAGTGCTTAAAATTTACATGAGACAGAGAGTTGGTCAACACATCAACAACCTGTTCACCTGTGCCAACATAATGGAGCTTTATGGCTCCTCTCTACACCAAATCATGAATGAAGTGATACCGGATATCTATGTGCTTCGAATCATCATGGAACACATAATATTTATCCAACTATGCTTATCACATAGGATCATGATGGCTTCCATCTCTAGATCAAATATATTTTTCAACAACATCCCAAACCATATGGCTTCATCACTGGTAGAACATGTTGCAATATATTCTTCTTCTGCCGTTCTGAGAGAAATACTTGATTGCTTCCTACTCTACCATGAGATAATGACTAAACCTAGATTGAAACAACATCCTGAGGTTCTCTTTCTGTCAGAGACACTTCCATCCCAATATGAATTGTTATAACCACTCACTCTAAAGTCATGATCTATAATATAATAGAGACCAAAACCCAATGTACCCTTAAGGTATTTCATCGCATGTTTTGCATCATGAAGGTGAACATGCCTGGGTTCTACCAGATACTAACACAAGCAAAAAACACATATATTTCCTGGTAGTTGTTAGATACATCATCGAACCAATAATCTGATTGTACAACATAACATCAACCAATTCTGATGAATTATAAACCATGAGCTTCAATTTCGTTTCCATGGGTCTGTTCATGGATTTATATTCAACATATCAAATCTCTTTAGTATTTCAACTGCATACTTCCCTTGGTTAAGGAATATCTTCTCTGGGATCTGCCAAACTTCAAGACCTAAGTAATAATGCATTAGGCCTAGGTCTTTCATCTCAAATTATGTAGTGAGCTTCTTCTTACAATTTTGTGATGATATTTTCTTCTCTAGTTAAGAATAAGTCACCCACATATAAAAATAATATAACTCGCTCATAGCCTTGAAGTAAAGGTTAGAATCAACTTTATTCTTGGTAAAAACCAAAATCGTGAGGAAACTGTCAATTCTGCCATACCAAGCTTGTTGGCCCTTGACCAAGTTTTGAGGATCATTGGTCATGTTTGACCTACTTTTGGGACTTTGACAGGATGTCGAAGATGGAGCTCAAGTCAAAGTAGATATCATGGGATCTTGACCCCTTTTTAGGGATTTTTGGGTTTTAGGGATTATGTAATGAGAATGGTGATGTCGGCCCATGGGTTTACCCATGTTTAGGCCCATTTTGTAATGTATAAATAGATATCTAGGTGATGTAAGAATGGGGTTGGCAGTGTGCTAAGTGATAGAGTTCAATCTATGTGATTGAAGGAGGGACAAGTATGTGATGCTAAGTGCAAGTGGTAATTATAATTGATTTGTGCATACCATGTGAGACTTGCAGAGATAAGTGCAAGTGATTGTAAGAGACCGTGGAAGGCTTTGTGTTGTACTTCAGGGAAGGAGGATATTGCAAGGTGCATAGATCTCCTATCCTCTATGGAGTAAGATATCATGGCTCTGTGCATGTAGAATATTGACAGAAAGAAATAAAGAAGAAGAGTTGGTGGACGTAGCCCGAGGGTGGGGGTGAACCACGTATATCCTGCATTGTGATTGCTATGTGCTTTATGGTTGTTATATTGTGTATATGATTGAATGCTTAGTGCTCTGATGTATGCTTAGAAGGATCTAATATGGTAGCTTAGTGCTGAATAATGTGAATAAATGCTATATCTGACCTATGTTTGTATGCTTAGTGCTTGAATCTATTAGATCTGTATAAATACTGCATTGATCTGTTGATAGGGTTTAACTATGCTATAAACTAAGGATGAACATTAATGAACTGTAACTACTAAGTGATTTGTTCAGGTGTTGTAATCACAGATCTATGTCCTGGCTAAGGTTGCAGACACTGGAGTCCTGCAACCACCCCTACCTCTACCTCGAGTGAGACTTCATCTGCTTTGCAGGTGTTGTCGAAAGGGATGGTAGTTAGGGTTTTGTTGGTGCACTATTGTACCATTGAACCCTGGGTCTGCCCCTGTGCCAACAAATGGTTCCATTGCCAGGACCTAAAACTGTGATTGTTGGGAACTGGAGGAAAGAAAGAAATCGTTGTGCGTAGATCTGTTGCTCTAGTGTACATTATTCTACTTGAACTGTAAAGCTCTGTGCTAAGAAGAGAAGCCAGATTTGCAGAAAAGAGGTAAGATCTTAATGCGTTTTGCTTTGAAAAAGATAAGAATAGTGAAATTTTTTATATCTGAAAGCTTTGTGCTCTGAAAAAGGTAAGAATAGTGAAACGTTTTAGATCTGGAAGCTTTGTGCTCTATTGAAAGTAAATTAGTGGAAATTTTTGTTTCAAGAGTATGGATCTAGGTATGTTTGATAAATGTTATTCTAGTCTAAAAACTAGGGCATAGCTAGAAGAGAGAAGGTTTGATATGAGTAGATCCGATAGAAATAATGAAATATATGTTATTCCTATGCATAGAAATAATGTTTGGACTAAAAAATGGATGCAGGATCCTAGAAAGAATATTTTGTAGGTTAGCTACTATGATCCTAGTGCACAGTACAGGAAAGGCTGGGGATCATTTAAGAAAAAAATAGGATTAACCCTTAGTTACAGTTGCAGAAGACCGGGACATCTTGCCAAGGAATGCCCTAGAAGAAGACCTAGTTGTCTTTGTTGTAATGCTATGGACCATGAAGTTTTAGATTTCCCTAGAATGATTGCTAAGCTTGAAAAAATGAATATGAGACAAGAAAACCTTGAGGAAGGTCACAAAATTGAGACCATGGAAGAACCCCAGAAAAAATAAGAGACTGTACTACTACAAATGAAAGAAACCCTAAATGATCACAGAGATATCAACTTATCAAAGATCTTCAAAGAAAATGAATGCATATAAGCAAGAATAGGAGACTTTGACATAGAATGTGTTCTGGATGAGGAAACACGGGTAAATATCATGCCAAAAAGAACTTGGGAAGCTTTGGGAAAGCCTGATACAATTCCTTCATTGGGAGGAATAGGATTATTCAGGGGAAATATGATAACCCTATGTGGAAGACTCACCCAGATATCTATGAGTGCTCATGGAGCTTCGACAGAGGAAAATTTTGAGGTTGTTAGATTCATTGAGAACAACGCTCCATTTACTATGTTATTAGGAAAACCCTGGATCGAGAAGGATCAGACCAGAAGAAAAGAAGAGGAGGCCCTAGAACAGAAAAAGCAGGAATTAAAACATTTCATGACTAGGAAGATAATACACTTGATTGTAGAACAGGAGTGTTATCAATGAAATTTCGTCCGCACAGGACGACAAGAACTCCGCATCATCAGCACAGAAAAACAGGCATTCATGACACAAGGATTAAATCCACAGCACAGCAAAAGGGCCAAAAACTATACGAAAATGGCTAAAAAATTAAAAAGCGCAACATACCCACTAAAAATGAGCGCGCGCGCGCAACATCTTCGTATATTGGGCGCATATGCGCGGCTGTGGGGTACAAAACCCGCGTGCCTACCAAACGACGCATTTATGAAGCTGGTCGGCCTCCCAACCACTAATGGATCGGCTCCCAAGTCGATTTGACATCAAATCCGAGCTCAATCTGCGTGGGGAGGCTGGTGAAAGACCTAATTGTGCCCTAAAGAGCCTCTTTTCACATTCAAAAGAGGTTGCATAATAACCCAATGCTTGGCTATAAAAAGCCATGAATGACCACCATTTTCTCAAGGAATTCTCCATACTGTTATGCTGCTGAGATTGCTAGAGACCTCTTCTTTGGCAATACACATTGTAAGTTGCATTTCATAAGCTATTCACCCCTCTCTTGTGTGAATAAGCTTGGAGTTCTTTCATCCACATTTCATATTTTCTTGTAAGGAGAGAAAATCAGTTGAGGGCCTCAAAGAGCCTTCCATTGGAGAGG
>ML797492.1:80702-94307 GCA_009831015.1 Picea engelmannii
GAGGGCCTCAAAGAGCCTTCCATTGGAGAGGGAAGGGACCCAAGTCCTCTTTCTCCATTGTGTCTTTGGATTTCATCTATCAGACCAGCTAATACATTGGTGATATTGGTCCATTGTTACTTGTTTTTATTTTTATTTTCATGGTTATGTTTTTATTTAGTTTTTGTTTAATTCTTGTTAATAGTTTAGTTGTTTTCTTTCTAACCCTTTACATCACAGCTGTCATGACTAGCAGAGCCCAACTAGGCATGTAAGCACTCACTTTTTGCTCACACATCGACGAAAAGAGTGAAAACAAGGAGAACAGGTCGAAGCTACTTAGAACAAGAAACTTGGATGACGAAGTTGAAAGAACACAAGAAGATTCACAAGCAAGTAGAGCACTTATCCTAGATAGAGAAGCAATATTACTCTCTGATCCTATGAAATAATCTCAATAGCATGAAGTTGTTATGCCAAAAGAAAACAAGAATCAGAATGGAAAAAGGAATACTAAGACAAAGATCACCGAGAAGAAGGATAGAAAACTCAGTAAGAAGAGAGAAAAGGTCTAAAATTTACAGAAGGGACCAGAGGGAACTTTGTGGAAGGAAGATTTGCAAAATTGGAACTTCATCGGGATATCAGAACAACACCCCATGGCACTTCACCATGGAGAAGTGATATGACCATTGGAATCATTATAACCGTTAGACCGACGTTCCAGAACGGTTAGAAAAACAATTATGACTAGAAATCTCGCCATCAGACTGTTGGGACTGCGCCGCAACAGAAAAAGCTGCATTAATGGAAAGCTTCTTATCCGTTGGAGAGATTCGTTACTTCGTGTCTACTTAGTCTGTCGATTGTTGCATCGATAACACTTTTGTGAACAAGAGAAACCATTTCTACTGCACTATTCTTAGTAATATCGACATCGATTCTATTGCTTTGAGCACTCATCCATCCACCTGAGTTTTCCAATCGAGAGCATGCATGTCGAACGAGCTCAGCGATGTGGAGAAGTCATTTGAGGAATTTTTAATTGATATGATGGCCAAGAGAGTGATGTCCACAATAATTCAAGCTTCATCGACGTGAGGCATGCAAGCCTCTCTATCGACTACTCACGGATCCAGACCATCCCAACCGACAACAGAAAATATAACTAGCACAGAGATGATCTAGCAAACACAAAGTTAATCCCGACCATATTACTCGACTACATCTTGTTAGCACTGAAAGTCACACTTTGACTGCTAAAGTGTAATCTCAACACCCATCAAACTGTAAAAGATAATTTTGGTTTTCAATAAGTGGATTAGCAAGATGGATAAAGAAAGAGAGAGGGCTGCAAATTGTATATCAGTAGGCTACACTAATGGGCAATGGAGTCACAAACATCCTACTCATCAAAGGCACAAAAGCTGCACAATAGAAAAAAAGATTATATGCTGATAGTTGGAAGAATGAAGAAGGAAAACATAAGATAGAATGTTCCCTAAATAGAGATCCTCTCAATTTAATGAATCAACAAATACTTGAATATAAACAATGATTGATGGGAAAAATACAACAGATCCTCTGCTTCTTAGGGATCCATAAATCATTGACAATCTTTGATCCTCAAATATGCAATATATTCAAATAAGAAGAAATATAAACAAAAGATTTACAATCTGAAATCACAGCTCTCATGAGTCTCCAATAGCAATAATGCTTACAATCCTAAAATGCCCACAGGCTTACAAATGAACACACACAGGAAAACTGCCTACTACATCTCTCTCTAGCCTCTCTTGGCTCATGAATCCCCCTTCCTCCAAGAGATATTTCCTTCTTTAAATAGAAAATATCATCCAATTGAACTAAGGAGGTCAAATCCCATCTCCTCCATTGGAATCTAATCCTTGGATATAGGTGGCAACAATCAAAGAGACAAAAATCCAACAAACTGCAAATTTTCAGGAATTTATTGGAAGTCATTAATAAAATGTCTCCACCTCATTGCATGAGGCCTTTTTTGGAGCTAAATCCTAGGTGCAGGTGTCCCTTGACATATAACTAATCCTTGAGAAGTCATTCAAAGCCTCCTTGACATGTAGCAACCTCCCAACAAGTAAAATATCAAAACCATGACCGCTACAGGAAATTAGGCAGCACGGTTGTAAAACAGTTGGGTAGCTCCACTTCTATGTCTAATATCTCTCACACCATAACACATTTTGAAAAACTGAGAGAGGTTTTTGTTATTTGGCATGTTATGAACAAAAAATCCTCCATTTTTCAAAAACACCTTTTCAATTGTTCATAATCCAAGTTTTAATTTAGTCACTAAAAACTGGTAAAATAACTCTGCACAATTCGTTTTCTTCTAGAAATATTAGGTAGCACCTGTAGGTAGTGCCACTTATGTTGCGCCTGTGTCCAGGTTTAGGTAACAATGTCAAAATGCAATGCCTTCAATATTGAATGTGTGCATAGTAGTTGGTGGTATTTTATAATGTTGAACCCATTGTGTTTAGGTGTCTTGGCAGTATAGTAGGTTGTGCACTTTACCACTGAGGGAGTTAATAGTTTAGCAAAAACCCAAAACTCTGATAGTTAGGCCTCTTCTAGCTGAAAATTCTTGTGCTAACATAGGCTCCATGGGGGATATATTCCTCCCTATGAGGCTCTAATAACTCTTGTAGTTTCAGTGCCTTATTCTAGGGCTTCTCCCAACCTTTAACCTCTGCAATCTGCTTTGATCTATGACCTTCAACTGAAACTAAATGCAAATGAAAACTGAAACTGACAAAAATGATGAAAATGATGTTTGTTCATCAAGCTTATTATAGACACCTACTCTAATTATTGGGAAAATGAAGCATTCAAGTTACATGAAACAACCAATGAAGCCATTTCATCATTTTTTAAACTGTTTGAAGCTTTGAAATGTGCTTCCTTAAGCACCAGAGATAATTCTTACTTGAAGGAATTTCAAAGAAACATTTGGCAATACAATTTCCATTGAATAAATCAATGAGCCTAGGCCCACTTTCTGCTTGCAGACAAGCTGCAAATGGATCCTGAAAAACATCATCAATACTTGCCCCTGCGACATTTCTTTGTGTAAAAAGAAAAAGTATTGCATTAGGTCCTTCTTCCACTGTGTTTGGTTGTTGTATGGCTTGCTGATTTTCTGATTCATCCTCAATGCATATGGCCTTGGTCCATTCCTGGTCATGAGGTGTATTAGGAAAAAGGCTTAGTGATGCTTGTCTTTCTTTAATTTCAACCTTTCTCATTTGATCACATGGCATTTGATCTTGGCTTCTTGATGAAACTGAGCTTGTGTTTTCAAGAGGAATAGGGGGTTGATAGGGAATTTCATCACAATTACAAGTACTTGGGAAACTACATTCTTTTATCTTATGTAACACCCTATTTCCCCCAGTTTGTAAAAATAACTGGACTGGCCAAGAACTCTGGCAAACTCAGAAATGTGTATATGTGATGTGAATGGACCTTGTGGAAAATGTTGATGAATGTGAATAATATTATGAATTTATATTGTAGGACTACTGAGAGGGGATATGTTGAAAAATAGACCATGATGGCTGCAGAAAGGCGGTGGAAGGCACCTGGAAAGGTGGTGTTAAATTCCACTGAAAATAAATACCGTATTTGGACTTCACTGGCCTGGAGAACCAAAAGCGGCTCACTGGCCCCGAATTAAATGTCTCGCAGGCTGGTAGGTAGATGGCTCCTCGGGAATTAATGAGGGATGGGAGGTGAACCACCTAATCGTAGATCCGTCAGGCCTGACCAGCGTGAGGGAAATCGCACCACACGCAACCTCGCAAGAGGGTAAGGCGTGGGGGAAAAGCGATTGGGGGCAGACACGAGGGGATAAAGAGAACTCTGGAGATATGCAGAGTGAGTGATAGCAAAGAGGAAGGAGAGTAACCTTCGCTCCTGGTCACTGGAAAATAGAGACGCAGTCTCACAACATCGTGGTCTCAGCTCGGGGGTGGCTAGTGGTAAATCTGCTGGGAGTTTCTGAGCCTACGATTGGGTGGAAATGAGCACCCTTCTTAGTAGTTGCATAACCCCTGGTGTTACCTTCTGATAAGTGTTTTTCCTTTGACATCTTGAAATATATGTATGTTGACATTTATGATCATAAGCTGTGAAATTGTGAATGATTTCATTATAAGAATGTCTGTATGGTGTCTTGATCAGTATTGGTAGTTGTATGTTTATATGGAAAGACTATGTATGGATTATGTTCTCATAAATCATTATTTATATGTGTACTGATCTGATTCAGACTTCACGTCTAGTTCTCGAGAGAGCGATACCCTTATCTGCCTTAGATAGTACCCTGGGTAAACCTCCCCATAGAGATACCCTTCTTGAAAATCCCATCAAGAGATTGAAAGGAGGACGTGAAGGCACAAGGCCTTAAGAAATCCCTGATAAGTATCGAATCGACAAATGAGATCCCATCGAGAGATCTATGGTCACTCACAACCATCAGATAAGAGGAAGAAGCTAGAAAGTTAAGTTCCTTAACCTTGATAGATAGTGATCGACGGATGAGATTCCGTCGGGAAGTCTGTGGTCATTCATGACCATTAGATTTGGTAGGAGAAAGTAGGGCGTTAAACACCTTACCACTTGGTCTCTCTGTGTCTTCGTGGGTAGCAAAGAGATCGGGATCGTAGATCCCTAAGGTCCATGAGAACATCTGGACCATTGATTCTTCCACGTCCAGGAAGTCGTGGGAGAATGCACAAGTTAGGAACCCGTCTGAGCCGTTAGATCTCGGCTGGAAAACCCGACAGTTGTTGGATTTGTTAGAAGATACCTAAGGGTTAAAACCCCAGTGAATAGGGGTGAAAGCCCTAAAATAGATCTGGATCGTCCGAGTAATGGAGGCCACGTGTCAAGATATTTTCCACTTCGGGAAATTGGGAGTCGAGAACTCGGGAGTTCTGGTGACGAAAGATCGAGGCATTCCATGGTAGAAACCCCAAAGTAGATTCGGGTCATCCGATTAAAGGAGGCCACGTGTCGTGAGATTTCCCATTTCAGGAAATCGGGAATCGCAAACTCAGGAGTTCTAGTGATGAGCGATCGGGACTTTCCATGGTGGAAACCCCGAGATAGATCTGGACCATCCAATTTAAGGAGGCCACGTGTCGTGAGATTTCCCATTTTGGGAAATTGAGAATCACGAACTCGGGAGTTCTGGTGATGAGAGATCGAGACTTTCCATGGTGTAAACCCTGATATAGATCTGGACCGTCTGATTTAAGGAGGCCACGTGTCATGATATTTCCCATTTTGGGAAATCAGGAATCGTGAACTTGGGAGTTCTAGTGATGAGAGATCAAGAATTTCCATGGTGGAAACCCCCAGACAGATCTGGACCATCTGATTTAAGGAGGCTATGTGTCAAGATATTAACCACATTGGGAAACCGGGGATCGAGGATTCGGGAGTCCCATGGTCAAGAGTTCAGACTCTCATGATGATAAGTCCCGATGAATGGATGAGATTCTTTTGGAGGATCTCAGGGTCTATAATGACCGTCATATGTGAGGAAGAGATGTCGACTTTAATTTGGGCACGAATGCACCTTATGATAAGTGGCGAGCAGATCTGGACGACAAGATTCCACCCGACCAGATCTATGGTTGAGGCTTCATTCCAGATCCCCCTTGTTGTTTTTCCTTTAGCGGTGAGGGGGGGGTCCAGAATCGAATGCGCAACTCTTGAATGGTTAGGATTTATTTGCCTTGATCAACGACATTCAGGCAAATTTCGGATCCCCATTGCCATTCTGCCTTTAATGGGGGGGGGTCCAGAATGGTGTGGCATGTGAAGCAGGACCCACCTCCTATCACGTCACCCTCTGGGTCATGTTTCCCCTCTCATCACTTGTACTCTACTCAACCGTGCGACAGGGCCATTCCTAATGGCCATTTTCTATCCCTGTAGGGATTCGTCCCTATTGGCCAGTCACTAGCCCTATTGGGATTCGACAGTTGCAGATTTGAATGATTCGAAATTCCTGTAGCGTTGAGGTGTGAAATACAAAGAGGCTCCATGATATTTGACCTATGATCATGACCCACGATCACATGGGAGAGAGAGAGAGAGAGAGCTAGCTTACGCTAGGCCTCCGTAGATATTTCGGGGGCTCTGATTCTGTAGAAATCAACGAAAACATGATTATGGTAGTGGGTGTGTTAAAAATTGGTATCAGAGCATGGTGACAACACTCATCCTGATTGGGCTCATGAAAAAGTTGCGCATAAGCTTCGTTCAAATCACTCCTAAGAGGAGTAACCCCCTAACTTAACTCTCTTATCCAGGATCAAAACTTGGAAACGAGAACCCGACTGTGTATGCATGTGAAAGAGTTATGAATTTATGCACAGGTTATAAAAATGTATCTAACTCTTGAATAATAACCAACATTTGTCTTTTCACCCAAGTGGACGATCAGCCACAGGAATTTACAAACGCAAAGAATGGTGACGCACCAAGAGATGGGAGAAGGCTCCCACAATAGAGATGAAGAGTCTGATGAAAGAAGAGCAATAGGAACCCCTCTAGATCTAGCTGAGACTGTGAGGAGTCTCATGGTTGAATTGCAAAGCTACAAGGCCAACAATGAAAGGATGATGAAAGAACAAGAAAAACAAACCGAAATTAATGCAGTTTTACTGCAGAGCTTATCCAACCTACAACGACAAATGCAGCAAGAACCCGAGATGCAGAAACATGGTTATATCAGTGGCCATACTGAGAGGATCACCTTAAGGAAGGTCCACCCCAGAGTTAAAGGACCAGTGCCAGACGATTCCTCTGAGAAGGAAGCTGGTGATTGAGAAGGCTCTTCCAGCAGTAGGACGAGTTCCTATTCTCGAAGAAAATAGAAGAAGAAAAAGACTTCCAAGGGTCATAAATTTGAGGAATTCAGAAAGGCCAAACCTCCCTCCTTTGATGGTGATATAAAGAAGGGAGAGGAAGCAGAGGCTTGGCTACTTGGACTAAAGAAATATTTCAGAGTCCATGATTTTTAAGATAATTTGAAGGCCCGAGTGGCCACTTTCAATCTAAACGAAAAAGCTTCCCTCTGGTGGGAAGATCTTAAGAATGTGAAAGGGGTCCGCGAAGATGACCTGTCCTGGAAACAGTTTGAGAAATACTTCTGGAAGAAGTATTTGTTTGAAAAATATTTCGACAAGAAGACTAAAGAGTTTTATGAACTCAAAATGGGGCAACTCACTATAGAGGAATATGTCAACAAATTCCTTGACTTATTGAGATATGTACCCTACATCAAAGCAGAGAAGGCAAAGGTGCAACGCTTCATCAGTGGGCTACCCAAGGAATACCGGAACAAAATTGAATTTGATGAGCCAAAGAACTTAGAAGACACTATTCAAAAGGCAACATATTGTCATGAACAATATGGACATCGGGCAGAGTCTCATGGAGACTGGAAACAGAAGAGTGGTTCGAGATTTTAGAAAAAGGGGATCAAATCCTCAGGATTTAAGAACTACAAGAAGAACCCCAGAATGAACTTTCCAGCCTGGAGTGTACTCCGATAGAACTTTCCCTCATCGGATGGAAATAAAACTTATGGACCTATACCAGTAAAGACTGATAACCCAAAGAGAGAACCTTTGAAATGTTGGGGTTGCGGAGAAGAGCATCTCCTGAGAGATTGTCCACACCGACAACATAATAGTCAAAAATTTTATAACATTCAGGAAGCTACCATAGTCAATGATGTGGCAAGGAGTGTGTCGCAGATTTATGCAGCATTGGATAATAACCAAGCTGACCACCAAGCTTCAGTTGTGGAAATAGAAGGTATTATTTTCAACCATCTGGTGTCTGTTTTGATTGACCTTGGTTCAAATTTGAGTTATATAGCCCCTAAATCTGTTGATAAGTGTAAACTACAGCCACAAAAACAAACCAAGCCATGGTTGGTATAGTTAGCCACTGGAACCAAAAGAAGGGTAGCAGAGGTCATACCGGCCTGCCAATTAATGTTGGGTGAATTCCCTACCCAAGCAACCCTTAACGTATTACCCCTAGGATCATACGATCTGTTGATTGGTATGGACTAGCTAGCCACCCATAAAGCCAAACTGGACTGTTACCATAAAACCTTGGAGTGTGTAAGTAAGGAAGCGAGAAGGATAACCCTTCAAGGGATCTGAAAACCTATCTCGGTGAGGTAAATATCAGCCCTGCAAATGAGAAAGTATTTCCGAAAAGGATGTCCCCTATATGCAATACAGGTTTTGAAAACAATCGAAGGTGATAAACCAAGCCCTGATGATCACCCTATCCTGAGAGAATATAGAGATGTGTTTCCGGAAGAGGTACCAGGCCTACCTCCGAGAAGAGACATTGACTTCTTGATAGAACTTGCACCAGGAGCGGTGCCGGTGTCTAGGACACGCTACCGGATGAGGACACCTGAGTTAGTGGAACTCAAATTGGAATTGAAAGAAATGATGGATAAGGGTTATATTCGACCCAACATGTCCCCATGGGGAGCACCGTCCTTTTTGTGAAAAAGAAGGATGGCACCCTTAGATTGTGTATAGATTATAGACAAATCAATAAAGTAACCATAAAGAACAAGTACCCCTTGCCCAGGATTGATTATCTATTTGATCAGTTGGGGGGTGCGTCTATTTTCTCAAAGATTGACTTGAGGTTGGGATACCATCAAGTCCGAATCAAGGGTGAAGACATCCATAAAACTGCTTTCCGGACACGGTATGGTCACTATGAGTTTGCGGTAGTTCCATTTGGGTTAACCAATGCCCTTGCCACTTTCATGTGCTTAATGAACAATGTACTCAGTAAATTTTTAGATAAATTTGTACTAGTTTTTATTGATGACATATTAATCTACTCTAAGAATAGAGAAGAACATGAAGAGCATATTAGAATTGTGCTGCAAGTGCTAAGAGAGCATTAGCTCTATGCTAAATTCAACAAATGTGACTTCTTCCAGAAGCAAATACATTACTTGGGACATGTTCTGTCCAAGGAAGGGGTAGCAGTAGATCCTGACAAGATCAGGTCTATCATGGAATGGCCTTCCCCAAAGGATGTTTCAAACATCAGATCCTTTATGGGATTAGCAGGATACTATAGGAGATTTATCAAAGGATTCTCCAAGATTGGTTGTCCAATCACTGCCCTCCAGAAGAAGGGGACAAAATTCCTGTGGACATAGAAATGTGAAGAAATATTCCAAACGCTGAAACATCTACTGACCCATGCACCCGTGTTGAAAATTGCTGACCCAGAAGATGACTTCCTTGTGTGCACAGATGCCTGTAAGGAAGGGCTCGGAGGAGTCCTTATGCAGAAAGGAAGTGTGATCTACCATGAATCCCAAAAATTGAACAAACATAAAGTCAACTATGTGACTCATGATCTAGAACTGGCTGCCATAGTGCATGCCTTGAAAATGTGGAGGCATTACCTCTTGGGAAGACAATTTGTACTTATGACAGATCACTGTGGATTGCGATATTTGTTTGACCAACCAAAACTCAATGCCAGACAAGCTAGATGGATGGCCCTCCTTAGCGAATTTGATTTTGAAATCAAACAAATTAAAGGGAAATAAAATAGGGTGGTCGATGCCCTTAGCAAAATCATGAAAACAATTCACCTGGCAGCGGTGAGTACCTGCGAGACAGATGTCAAGAACAGAGTCAGAAATGCACAAGAGATAGATCCCTTTGTCCAGACCGTGACCCTGTACCTACAATAAGAACCCTCTAGAGTAAAATATGAAGACTACCAGATGACCAAAGGAGGTCTGCTCACTTACAAAGATAGACTGTACATTCCAAATTGTGACGACTTGAAGAGGTTCATTATGGATGAACTACATAAAAGACCATATACTAGTCACCCAGGGTACCAGAAAATGATCATTGCCACCCATAAACAATTTTATTGGCCTGGATTGAAGAAAGACACAGCCAAATATTTGGCCTGATGCATAGAGTGCCAATAGGTTAAAGAAGAACATCAAAACCCAACAGGACTATTGCAACCTTTACCCATCCAAGAATGGAAATGGGAAACCATCTCCATGGATTTTATCACTGGATTGCCAACTTCAACCAATAGAATGATGCCATTATGGTAGTGGTGGATAAACTGAGCAAGTCTACCCATTTCATCCCCGTCAAATCAACCTGCAAGATGATAGATATCACCGAGGTATTCATGAAAGAGGTATTCAGACTGCACGGTATGCCGAAAGAGATAGTGTCTGACAGAGACACACAATTTACTTCCAATTTTTGGAAATCACTGATGGCTAGTTTAGAAACCAAATTGTTGTTTAGCACTGCCTATCACCCTCAAACTGACGGAAAGACAAAAAGAGTGAATCAAATATTAGAGGATATGTTAAGGATGCATGTAATGCATCTACCCAGAAAATGGGAAGACTACCTGCCATTGGTAGAATTTGCCTACAACAATGGCTACCAAGCATCTTTAAAAATGAGTCCCTTCGAGGTCCTCTATGGTAGGCCGTGTAATACTCTAGTCAGCTGGAGTAATCCTGTAAATAGGATTTCTTTTGGACCCAACATGTTGAAAGAAATGTAACAACAAGTGAATTAGATAAAACAAAATCTGAAGGTTGCTCAAAACCGACAGAAAAGTTATGCTAATCAAAAGAGAACTCCAAGAGAGTTCAAAACGGGAGATCATGTATATCTAAGAGTTAGGCCCACAAAGAGTTCCCTAAAAATGGGAGCTTGTACCAAGTTGGCACCCCAGTATTGTGGACCCTTTGAGGTTCTAGATAGAGTGGGACCTGTAGCCTATCATCTAACACTTCCTCCCACAGTAAAAACACATAATGTTTTCCACGTTTCATTACTGAAGAAATATGTACATGATGCCAATCATGTAATTGACTGGTCTGTGATCCAGGTGGAACTGGAGGAAGAATTTCTACTAGAACCCCAATGCATATTGGACAGAAAGGAAACCCTTCTCTGAAACCGAACCATTGCACAGGTCAAGGTGCAGTGGAAACATTTTGGCCCAAATGAGGCTACATGAGAAATGGAGGATTCCATGAAACAGGCATATCTGATTTTTTTTGCATCTGTACATGCATGACATGTTGATAGACATAACATCGAGGACGATGTTCCTTTAAGGGGGAGGGAATTGTAACACCATGTTTCCCCTAGTTTGTAAAAATAATTGGACTGGACAAGAACTGTGGCAAACTTAGAAATGTGTATATGTGATGTGAATGGACCTTGTGGAAAAGGTCGATGAATGTGAATAATATTATGAATTTATATTGTAGGACTGTTGATAGGGGATATGCTAAAAAAGAGACCACGATGGCTGCAGAAAGGCAGTGGAAGGCACCTGGAAAGGTGGCGTTAAATTCCACCGAAAATCAATACCGTATTTGGACTTCACTAGCCTGGAGAACCAAAAGCGTCTCGTTGGCACCGAATTAAATGTATTGCAGGCTGGTAGGTAGATGGATCCTCAGGAATTAATGAGGGATGGGAGGTGAACTACCCATCCATAGAGCTGCCAGGCCTGACCAGCGCGAGGGAAATCACGCCACACACAACCTCGCAAGAGGATAAGGCATGGGGGAGAAGCGATTGGGGGCAGATGCGAGGGGAGAAAGAGAACACTTGAGATATGTAGAGTGAGTGATAGTAGAGAGGAAGGAGAGTAACCTTCGCTCCTGGTCACTGGAAAACAGAGACTTAATCTCACATCATCGTGGTCTCAACTCAGGGGTGTCTAGTGGTAAATATGTTGGGAGTCGCTGAGCCTACGGTTGGGTGGAAACAAGCACCCCTCTCAGTAGTTTCATAACCCTTGGTGTTACCTTCTGATAAGTGTTTTGCCTTTGGCATATTGAAATATATGTATGCTGACATTTATGATCATAAGCTGTGAAATTGTGAATGATTTCATTATAAGAATGTTTGTATGGTGTCTTGATCAGTATTGGTAGTTGTATGTTTATATGGAAAGACTACGTATGGATTATGTTCTCGTAAATCATTATTTATGTGCGTACTTATCTAATTCAGACTTCACGTCTAGTTCTCGAGAGAGCGATACCCTTATCTGCCTCAGATAGTACCCTGGGTAAACCTCCCCATAGAGATACCCTTCTTGAAAATACCATCAAGAGCCTAGAAGGAGGACATGAAGGTGCAAGGCCTTAAGAAATCCCTGATAAGTATTGAATCGATGAACGAGATCCCGTCGGGAGATCTGTGGTCACTCACGACCATCAGATAAGAGGAAGAAGCTGGAAAGTTAAGTGCCTTAACCTTGATAGATGGTGATCGACAGACGAGATTCCGTTGGGAAGTGTGTGGTCATTCATGACCATTAGATTTGGTAGGAGAAAGTAGGGCGTTAAAAGCCTTACCACTTGGTCTCTTTGTGTCTTCATGGGTAGCGAAGAGATCGGGATCGTAGATCCCCAAGGTCCATGAGAACATATGGATCATTGATTTTTCCACGTCCAGGAAGTCATGGGAGAATGCACAAGTTAGGAACCTGTTTGAGCCGTCAGATCTCGGTTGGAAAAATCGATAGCCATTGGATCTGTCAGGAGATACCCGAGGGTTAAGCCCCCAGTGAATAGGGACAAAATCCCCAAAATAGATCTGGACTGTCCGAGTAATGGAGTCCACATGTCAAGTGATTTTCCACTTTGGGAAATTGGGAGTCGAGAACTCAGGAGTTATGGTGATGAAATATCGGGGCATTCCATGGTAGAAACCCCAAAGTAGATTCGGGTCATTCGATTAAAGGAGGCCATGTGTCGTGAGATTTCCCATTTCGGGAAATTGGGAATCGTGAACTTGGGAGTTCTGGTGATGAGAGATCAGGAATTTCCATGGTGGAAACTCCGAGATAGATCTGGACCGTCCAATTTAAGGAGGCCATGTGTCGTGAGATTTCCCATTTCAGGAAATCATGAATCACGAAATCAGGAGTTCTAGTGATGAGAGATAGAGACTTTCCATGGTGGAAACCCCGAGATAGATCTGGACCATCCGATTTAAGGAGGCCACGTGTCATGAGATTTTCCATTTCGCGAAATCGGGAATCGTGAACTCGGGAGTTTTGGTGATGAGAGATTGAGACTTTCCATGGTGGAAACCCTGAGATATATCTGGACCGTCCGATTTAAGGAGGCTATGTGTCGAGAGATTAACCACATCGAGAAACTGGGGATCGAGGATTCAGGAGTCCCATGGTTGAGAGTTTGGACTCTCATGATGATAAGTCCCAATGAACGGACAAGATTCTTTTGAAGGATCTCAGGGTCTATAATGACCATCAGATGTGAGGAAGAGATGTCAACTTTAAGTTGGGTGTGCATGCGCCTTAGGATAAGTGGCAAGCAGATCTTGACAACTAGAGTCCACCTGCCCAGATCTACGGCTGAGGTTTCATTCCAGAGCCCCCTTGTTGTTTTGCCTTTAGCGGTGAGGGGGGGGTTCTGGAATCGAATGTGAAACTCTTGAACGGTCAAGATTTATTCACCTTGATCAA
>ML797492.1:94320-117400 GCA_009831015.1 Picea engelmannii
GGAATGGTGTGGCGTGTGAAGCGGGACCCGCCTCCTATCACGTCGGACTTCGGGTCATGTTTCCTCTCTCACCACCTATACTCTACTCAACTACGCGACAGGGCCATTCCTAATGGCCATTTGCTAACCCTGTAGGGATTCGTCCTTATTGGCCAGTCACTAGCCCTGTTGGGATTTGACAGTTGCAGAGTCGAACAATTCGACATTCTTGTAGTGCGAAGGCGCAAAATACAAAGAGGTGCCATGATTATTTGACCTGTAATCATGACCCATGATCACATGGGAGAGAGAGAGAGAGCTATCTTACACTAGGCCTCCGTAGATATTTCGGGGGCTCTGATTCTACAGAAATCAACGAAAACATGATTATGGTAGTGGGTGTGTTACATCTTATCTTCTGATTGTGAGGGACTTCTTTTTCAGTAACAACAATATGACATGAGGGTTGAAACAAGCTATTGTTTCTTTGATGGGAAGGGTACTTTTCTGATATAAGGTCTTCAACAAATTGTTCATGAAAATCATCTTCATAATCATCATACAAATGTGAATCAAATACAATTTGACTATTAATGGCTGAGGGGATTAGTACAATAGCTTGGATAGCTGGTTGTTCAGTGAAAACATCCTCATAGTCATCAAAACTTGGCAAATCATGGCACACTGGTTCATTAACAATAAGAGGGATTACAACAACAACTGATAAGCTATGAATTCGTTCATGAAAAGATGCAACATTATTCTCATGATGAAATAAATTTGAACCTAAGATGACCTCTTGACTTAAAGAATCGAGAAAAGGAGGAGAAAGGGAAATGATGGATTGTCCATATTGATCATTCTCTTTGGGACCTAGATTTTGACATGAATGATGCATTTGTTCTTCAAATTTAGGAAAAGCATTATGAAACTCATCATCTAAGTCCCGATCTCTATAACCATCCCCTTCATCATCACTACTATAGGAATCACTTGTTGAATCTTGAATATATGATGCATGCCCCTCACAACAATTCTCAAAAAGTCTTTCAGCTGGATGAATTATCTTGCAATGAGAATAAAAAACATCATGAAATTTCTTCAAAGAGGAAATACTAGAAGCAGGGAGTGTTCTATACCATTTCCTCGCATCGCCTTCCAATGAATACATGAACATTTTCATCAATATATCTTCATGATGGATGTCAATTTGTTGCATCAAAGCATCAAATTCATGAACATGATCAAAAGGATTGTCATCATCACCTTCATAAAATTTGGGTAGCAGATCTTGCCATTCATCAATTTGAGGCACAAGATGTGAATAACCATCTATGGCTGAGAAATTGAGTGGGGAAAACCTCCTAGCCAGGATAGCCTTCATATCCATTTGATTTTTCTCATCCCCAATGGAGTCACCAACATATTCTGAACAATGGAGTCACCATGGTGAATGTGCAGTCTTGAAGGCATCCATCTTCAGTCACCATCTAAATCTAGAGTTGTGTAATGTCGTTCTTCCCAGGGAGCTTTTCAATCTGCTCAAATCTATCCCTGACAATGATGCCAATTATGTTAGCACTGAAAGTCACACTTTGATTGCTTAAGTGTAAGCTCAACACCCATCAGAATGTAAAATATAATTTTGGTTTTGAATAAGTGGATCAACAAGATGGATAAAGAAAGAGAGAGGGTTGCAAACTGTAGATCAATAGGCTACACCAATGGGCAATGGATTCACAAACATCCTACTCATCGAAGGCACAAAAGATGCTCAATAGAAAACAACATTATATGCTGATAGGTGGAAGAATGAAAAAGGAAAACATAAGATAGAATGTTCCCTAAATAGAGATCCTCTCAATTTAATGAATCAACAAATACTTGAATATAAACAATGATTGATGGGAAAAATACAACAAATCCTCTCCTTCTTAAGGATCCATAAATCATTAACAGCCTTTGATCCTCAAATATGAAATATATTCAAATAATAAGAAATATAAACAAAATAGTTACAATCTAAAATCACAGCTCTCATGAGTCTCCAATAGCAGTAATGCTTACAATCCTAAAATGCCCACAGGCTTACAAATGAACACACACAAGAAAACTGCCTGCTACATCTCTCTCTAGCCTCTCTTGGCTCATGAATCCCCCTTCCTCCAAGAGATATTTCCTTCTTTAAATAGACAATAGCATCCAAATGAACTAAGGATTTCAAATCCCATCTCCTCCATTGGATTATAAGCCTTGGAGATAGGTGGCAACAATCACAAAGACAAAAATCCAACAAACTGCTAATTTTCATAAATTATTTGGAAGTCATTAATAAAATGTCTCCACCTCATTGCATGAGGCCTTTTATGGAGCTAAATATTAGGTGTAGGTGTCCCTTGACATATAAATTATCCTTGATAATTCATTCAAACCCTCCTTCACATGTGGCAACCTTCCAACAAGGCGAATATCAAAATCGTGACCGCTATAGGAAATTAGGCAGTGCTGTTGTAAAATAGTTGGGTAGTGCCACTTCTATGTCTAATATCTCTCACACCATAACACATTTTGAAAAAATGAGACATTTTTTTGTTATTTGGCATGTTATGAACAAAAACCTCATCCCATTTTTAAAAATAAATTTTCTATTGTTCAAAATCCAAGTTTCAAGTTAGTCACTAAAAACTGGTAAAATAACTCTTCACAATTCATTTTCTGCCAGAAATATTAGGTAGCGCCACTTATGTTGCACTGGTGTGCAGGTTTAGGTAGCAATGTCAAAACGTAGTGCCTTCAATCTTGAAAATGTACATAGAATTTGGTGGTATTTTATAATTTCAAACCCATTGTGTTTAGGTGTCTTGGCAGTATAGTAGGTTGTACACTTTACCACTGAGGGAGTTAACACTTTAGCAAAATCCCAAAACTCTGATAGTTAGGCCTCTTCTAGCTGAAAATTCTTGTGCTAACACATCCCGCCTCTGGCCGACATGGTGTGTCATGACAGTGTCCCGAGGGACTTTGATTACACCATGGTTACTGCATACCTCCTGAAGGGGATATGCGCAGTCAGAACACAACAAGATAAGATCACGACGTTGAATTTCAGTGACTTCAACCTAGGTGACCGCAAGAATTACAACATGCTTTCTCCTTACAAGTATCTAACCAAGACTAAGGGGAAGAACTAAAAAATAATCCCCCAGCCATGGACTATGAACCTCACGCAATCCACCCTCTTAAACGTGATGAAGATCCCACACTTTGGAAGGCACCATGAGGTTAATGCATGTGTTAAGCTCCTGCTATAATTCTACCATGGTGGCTACCTATGGCTAGATAGATGCATTACAGTCGATCTGACATTGATCCATAGGATCACCAAATTGAGCATGCAAGTACTTGACCCACAAGACTTCTACCCAGGGAAGGATTCTTACCACACCCTAGCACAAAGAATTAAGGACAATTATGATGATGTAGAAAAGGGAACGTGAGGCTACAAGGTAGCTTCCATCCAGAATGGCACAGTGCGCCTGGACTATGAGCTGATCATAGGGAAGCTAGTGAGGAAGATCCGACCTACACAAGTCACAGGATTCATTGTTGACCTAGCTGGGAAATGTGTAGAAGGACTCCAAATGAACTAGGCTAAGTACTTGGTCAACCAGCTGGAATTAGACTACTGCGAAGCTTAGGAATAGGGCTATGACTTCCACTTTAGCTAGCTCCTCATCCTCATCGCATTTACTTCTTGGGAAATGCCAGAAGATGTGACCTTCCCATACATTGATCCATTCAATCCGCTCACTGCGAAGTTCACCACGCTTTGGTACTCGAGTGATATGGAAAAACAATGGCAGTCAAACGTGGTATTTCATACCTATTATCTCCAACTGAAGAGGGCTATTGAAGTTGTCCCTCACATGACGTTGAACACCCTGCATCGATTATGATCCCTCATGAAGTTCTGTGCAAATTGATACTTCATTTATATCACCATGCGCGTAGATGAGAACAAAGAAGAGCTTCAATTGTACTATAAGCTCATAGAGGAGGATCTTGAAGAGATCACCAAGGACTGGTCTGCAGAACTCCTCATCCCTGTAGACCCTGTAGAAATGTCAGACCCTGAACTAATCGGCAGCCCTAAGACCACTCATGAAGCAAAGGATCATCCTTAACCCAGCATAAGGAATAAATGCTAAGAGGCCCAAAACTTGAGCAGTGCATCAGAAGGAACTGCTTCAGTATCACCTAGATGAGGGGGTGATGATGGAGTAGAAGAGACAAATGGAAAAGAGGACCAACATAAGCAAGGAAAAGTAACACCACCTAGGGACGCTGCTGATGAGGTTGATCCCTTGAAAAAAAGGAAGGTTTCTCCTATGAAACCCACTTCCCAAAAGAAATCCAGAGCCACCTTGACTAAGATGAAGACTGTGCTCACTGTGGGTGACTTCAAATTTATCATCGTAGCTGTAGTAGATGCCTCGTAGGACATATTGCAGAAACATGAATCCAAGAAGAAGGAGATGTATGATAGAATCAAGGTTGAACTCAGAGGGGTACAACAGGCCCTTCAATCCAGCCACGTAGTATCCACTGTGCCCCCACCATCAGAACCACCTGAGTTGGGATATGAGCCTGCCCAACTCCGCAGACTAGCCAATGTGACCGAAGCTCACCTTCATCATGTACAGGAAGAAACCAAACATGCCACAGAGGCCCTAAAGCAAGTACAAAAAGTAGTCATAGAGAAACGTCAATTTGCGTAGAAAGAGAAGGCTTCCCTCCAAGCTAATTTTGAAGAAGAGAAAGTGCGGATCCAACAAGAGAAAGAGAAGTTGCTCGCAGAATAGATGGGAGTAAAAGAAGCAGTCAGTAGATCACTTCTCTCTGTGACAGGCTTAGATAAAAATGAGGAAGACCCAGTGGAACATCAAGTAGAGAAACTTGTGGAAGATATCCAACAAATTCAACAAAGAATCATAGACCTCGAGCTACGAACAGTGCCAAGTACCCCGCAGGATGTGCAAGATCAGGAGTGCAGTCTAGAGGATCAGAGCATTCACTTTGGAATGCAAACAACTAAGTCATCGCAGTGCACAAAATTATGAGTGACTCACTAAAGACACTGAGATTAAGGTACTGGAGTCACAACTCCAAGAAGAAAAGCAGGAAGCAGCAACAATACAAGCAAAGTTGAAGCTCCTATCAATAGTTGAAAGGATGAAGTGATCCCAAGAATAGCGCACTACTCAATAACAGGTCCACACCATTTAGATCAAAGTCATCAAAGTGAATCAAAGGCTCCAACCAGTCCAGGACGAAGCTTGCCAACTATTTGAGGAGATTGAAGGTCGAGGTGTAGAGTTGGAAAAAGTAGTTTATGCAGTCGAACATCATTTAGAGGGACCTGTCAACGAAGCAGTCATCCAAGAGTTCACCTAGAAGGAGGCCCTGGCGCAGCAACAGATCGAAGCATCTCGAGCCAAGCTCGAGGCTTTTGAAGAACAACTACCCAGACTAGAGTGACTCAGGACGAGTCACAAGTGAGTGTTGGGAGCCTATTGGCCCTTGACCAAGTTTTGAGGATCATTGGTCATGTTTGACATACTTTTGGCACTTTGACAGGATGTCAAAGATGGAGCACAATTCAAAGCAGAGATTACGAGATCTCATCCCCCTTTTAGGGATTTTTTGGTTTCTAGGATTATGTAACGAGAATGGGGATGTCAGCCCATGGGTTTACCCATGTTTAGGCCCATTTTGTAATGTATAAATAGATAGCTAGGTGATGTAAGAAGGGGGTTGGCAGTGTGCTAAGTGCTAGAGTTTGATCTATGTGATCGAAGGAGGGACAAGTATGTGATGCTAAGTGCAAGTGGTAATTGTAATTTCTTTGTGCATACTTTGTGAGACTTGCAGAGCTAAGTGCAAGTGATTGTAAGAGAATGTGGAAGGATTTCTGTTTTACTTCAGGGAAGGAGGATCTAGTGAGGTGCGCAGATCTCCTGTCCTCTGTGGAGTAAGATATCATGGCTCTGTGCATGTAGAATATTGATAGAAAGAAATAAAGAAGAAGAATTGGTCGACATAGCCCCAGGGTGGGGGTGAACCACGTATATCCTGTGTTGTGATTGCTATGTGATTTATGGTTGTTATCTTTGTTGATATTATGGTAGCTTCGAGAGTAATGAACCTCTATTGTGACCTATGATGAGATTAGAATATTCTGGAAGGAAGCAAAGAAGTAAAGGAAACCCTAGACGAGATGTTGGCTGCAGAAATATAATTTATATGAATTTATTAGTACCTAGAAGGAGAAGTCGGCCCAGGAAAGCCTGCCACATTACTATAAATATAGGGTGTCAGTTTCTCATTATTCACATTCTCAGAATTGTAGAGAGCCAGTTGTGCACACTGTAGTTTGGCAATTTTGTGTGCAAGTTCTGGGAAAGGTGTTGTGGCGATTTCTGGGTGGGACTTGTTATCCTTGATTTTTAGGGATAACTAGGAGATCATGTCTCAAGGCCCATAGGTCCTAGACATGGAGTACCGAGAGCAGTATTGACCTGAGCATGGCCTTGGAGGGCCCATCCTTTTCTTCTTCCATCAGCTTTATCTTGTTATCAGCAACAACATCCATCACCATCGGCTTGGTCCTGTATCAGAAGAGGTTCTTGCTCCATGAGGTAATTGGTCCAGGTATCATGCTATGTGTCACTTTTGATCATTGAAACCTTTAAATATATGCATCTGATTCCTTTTACCTCTAACAACTGCTTGGATCTTACATTAGCCCACTTGACCATGCTTAGGGAGATTGACAGGGTGCCCTAGCAAGCCTATGCCCATAGGTTTTGGTTTGCCACCAGGGGGATTTTTGAAAATCCATCATTCGCTCCCATTAGCACCACTGTTTCATCTTATCTCCCACTCATTTGTCCCATTCCCCTTGTCCGGGCATTGGGTTGACCTGTTTATAGGATTGCACCTTATCTCATGGGAAGAAGGAGCTAAAGGCCCAGAAGGTAAAAGTAGTTGGTAAAAGATAAAATCCTACAAATAAAACCTCGAGATGCTTCACCCAGGGATCCCTGAGAAGGCAATAAAAATCCTCTCAGCAAGAAATAGGAGGGACCCCAAAAATAACAAACAAGACCTAGTCAAGAGGATAGGGGGTCTCATCACGAGCCAACCTATTAGGTTCATGGGTACCTAATAGTATGACATTGCAACCATCTGGTTACCATGCCAGGGCAGTGACCTTTGGTTGCATGGCCAAGGAAAAGGGGGTCTCATCACGAGCCAACCTTCTCATCTCTGTGAAAGTACTTGTGGGTAACACTGTCAGCTCTGGTCACCATGCCAAGGAAATGTCCTCTGGTTAGCCCTTGAATAAAAAGAAAAAGAAGAAGAAAAGAAAATAAAAGAAAAGAATAAAGGCAAGAACGGGCTTGGAAAAATTTCATCCGTGACAGGTACATCTTGCCTTCTACAAAGGCACCCACAGATGACACTATGCATCCCTCGCTCTCACTTCACCCACATGTTTGGACATCCTCTGGCCACATCACCTCACTCACATGTCTTGAATGAAACCTTACTGGAGACTTCCCTTTTCTTGTGGATACTAGTCCAATAGGACGTCTTGTCTTTTTCTCTAATCTTGTATTGTAGGTTTTTATAATGTCTTTGAGATATTGACTGATGTATTAGGTTTTTTATGCATATGTTTAATAATATTAATGATGAGATGTGATTGACATTGTTGTGATCCATGTGACTAATGAGCCCATGGAGGGCATAGCTTTTGATATGCAGGACCATGCCCGATGGACAGGTACCATTTGGACTGGTACACATGGGGAGATGATCAGTTCAGAACTCCATGGGGATGAAGAGCCCACTAAATGGATGTTGAGACCCCATTAGGGGGCAGAGACAGGACGGTGGTTGATCAGAGTTTTGCACCAGAGAAGAAGAGGACGTTTCATCAGAGGCACTTTAGCAAAGCCCGACCTAGGGGGATTGACCCACTTCAAGTGAAACATTTGCCCTGGATGGCCTAGGATGTCACCTAGGATCTCATGATGTCACCTTGAGTGTGTGACAGTTTGACAGGGTAGTTGGCACATGTGGCATGATTGGGAGGCCCAAAGAGGGCTAACATTTTTCTCTTTGGTGTCGTATTTTCCCTAAAAGGGGCTAACGTCTCCCTCAGTGGGGCTTGGCGTCTTACTTTTTCTCAGTTAGGGTTTTAAAATGAACATTTAATGTAAAACAATATTGATTTTGATATTCTGGCCTTGTCATCCATTTTATGACCTCAAAAGTAAATTAGGTCATTGATACACTATATATTGAGGAGTTTTAGCCTCATTTTATCATGATTCATCACTCACTCATTAGTGAGGTCTGATTTTTAGCACCCTACTTGGGTATTTTTGTTGGTTTAGTGATGTGCACTTGTTGAAGGAAGGCATTTCTTGACATTTTATGGTGTTTCTCTTGAAGGAAGGTGTTACAACTAGGGTTTGCATGGTTATTTCTTGATAAATTGTAAGTATTTTTATGCAAAACTTCTTGATTGAATGGTTGTAGTCTTATTTTCTTACATGTATTTATAATTTGTTGAATAAAAACCCTAGGTGACAAGTACACAAGTAGGTCCTTGTCTCATGTCCCCTAATAAAGAAATTTTCAGCCATTGAAGAAGGAAAAAAGAGCCTAGCCATAGCTACACTCTCATTTCTTCTTCTCCCTGAGCTAGCCGTACTTTCTAGAGGTCAAGAATGAGGAGACGTCCCAGGCCTAGCTTATCTACACCTTGGGCCATTTTTTTATTAGGGTTTGATGATAGAGCCTTGTTGTAGCAACACTCTCCCTCATTGCACTCTCTTGTCTTGATTTATCTTTCATGGTAGCCGTTTTTCCAAGTCAACCTAAGGAAGGAGGAGAGAGCATGCAACCTTGCTTTAGAAACAAAAGAGTGAGCCTCTCTCCCCTAGGGATTTGATTCTGAGGCCCTACCATAGCATCATTTCAAAACTCTTCCCTCTAGTCCTTAGCCATCCTCCTTCAACCCTTATGTCCTCTACTAAATTGACTCCATTAACCCCAAGGCATTGATCCTAGAACTCCAACATTGAAGTAGAATTGGATCTAAAACACTCTCAAACCTTTTTGAATTGAAACCCTAACTACACTAACCCTAACCTACTAACCCTAAGTTGTTGACATCATCTTTGGTTATTCCATCTTTGATGCAACATCTTGTTTTAAGTGCAATTGAATGGTGGTTTAGGCATTTATTGAATAAAATGTTGATTGGTTACGTTGGATGCCACATTGTTCCAATATTTATTAGTGGAGTGTCATATCTTTTTATTGCTATTAATAAACATTGACTTCATCAACATTTATTTCTATATTTCTCATATACATTTATCAGATAGTCTTGTGAAGTACTAATCCTTTGAAATATATCTTGCATATATTAGTTTGTTGTTGCTTTGTTCCAGGTAGGTGTTCTTCATTGAGGATTTACTTTATTATTGGCTGTTTAGCTGGGACTATATTTTGGGTGGTGACTTGTGAAAGGGGAATTTGTCCTTGTCCTTTATTCTTTGCCCTTTCAAAACCCCAAGTCACCGGGGATGTCTCCCCTGGGCCTAGCCTCCCTAAAGAGAAAGAACCTACCCATCGCCATGACATTGGGTGGGATAGGTTCCTATTACGCCAGTTTGGCCTTCTACCTTATAGCCTTTACTCCTAGCTATAAACTGTGCGATAAAATTTTGGCATCGTTTTCGGGGAACACTGAGTCAATTCTCCTCAAACGACAAATCTTTTCAATAAGCCTTGCCTCAGAGACCTTATCTTACAAGCTTACTTGGTGACTCCACTAGGGTGTTTTCCCTTCTCTTTGATAGTTTCAAGTAAACTATCTGGCGACTCCACAAACTAAAAAGAGGTTCAATAATCCTCCTTTGTCTTTTAGAAGGAAGAATCCCAATAACTCTCTTGTTGTCAAATCACTTTTTAGGAAGAGACTTTCTTTAGGAATCATGTCTAGCTCTCAGGCCGCTACAATGAAACCAACCAACAATCAAAGACATTGGTTGTCTACTCTTTTCAAACCATTAGACATGTCAGCCATACCAGGCTACCCTAGGCAAATGCCACCCAAGTATGAGAAGTGGTTTCCTAAATTTACCAGTACTGATGCAATCAGTGCCGAAGAGCACATGAGCAACGTTTGTTCATTTTTCCAGCTTCACCCCATTAGTGATGATGTTGAATATCTAGTCATGAAGTTGTTCTCTGCTACTCTTTATGATGCCTCAAGGCGTTGGTACCTAAGCCTTCCTGATGGAAGCCTCAAAACCATGGATAGACTTGAAGAGGCCTTTCTCAAAAGATGGAGTGTCAAAGAAGACCCTAATATGCTTCTCACATGACTGAATATCCTTGCCAAATATGAAAATAAGTCCATTCGGGAGTTCCACACTAGATTCAAGACTTTACTGCAAATAATCCCCACAAGACATCATCCAAAAGATGACTACCTCGTCCATGTTTACACCAGATCCTTCAATGGCCAACTAGGGTATATTCTTAGAGGAAAAAACCCCCAGTCCATTCAAGAAGCCCAAAATCTCACTACTAAAATAGAGGGAAACCTCCTTTCATCCAAGATTGAGCCTTTTGCTAACCCAAGGGAGAAAATAGAAACTAAGCCAAAGATAGTTCACAATGATGAGCCTACTTCAGATCTATGTACAAGTATCGCAAAGCTACAAGCCTCTATGGTTGGTATCATAAAAAATCAAGAGGAAATGATGAACATGATCATCAAGTTGTAAATATGTTAGACCCAGGCACCCAGGGTCCCGTACAAAGGACAATTCCATAAAGGGGGCCAATTTTATAAACCAAAGAATGAGCATGAAGTTTCGAACACTTTGGCCCCTGCAAATGTCGTTGATGAAAATCCTTGGTGCCTGGAATGCAGCGAAGCACATTGGGAGCATGAGTGCCCTTACAATAGTGGGCATCAACAAGTCAACAACATGAATTGTTTCATGGAGTTTTCTCAGATAAATACCATGGATGCAGAACATCAGGAAGTCATGAAAGAAGCATTCATATCAAAAAGGATGGAGGTAATAAATAACCTGGATCAAGAAACATGAGAAAAGATAAAGAAACAAGAATTCCAGGTGTACAAAAGAAAGAATTTGAAACAATCCACTGCTGATTAGGCAAAGCCCCCACCCCTGGAAATGCTTCTTCCCAAGACATCCAGGGCTGGCAAGGTTGACCTAAACTTTGACTTTGAAGGGGCATTATAAAAAATGCATGTAAACGTCTCCCTAAGAGAAGAAATCAAGATCCCATCCATCAAGGAATGATTTGACACTTTCTTTTCAAGATCAGATGAGCCTATGGACCCTCCTATTATGTTGCAAGCAGATCACTTCAGGGTCTAGTATGGTGAAAACCCTCCTTTCTTCATGACATTGACAATGAACGGCAAGAACCTCAACAATTTCATGTTAGATACAGGTGTTGGTGCCAACATGATGTTACTCAAAGTCATGCGACAAGTGGGTTTGAAGGTCACACGACCTTATAGATATGTATGTGGTTTCGAATCTAAAGCCATACCCACACATGGGGTGGTTGAGAATGTTGAAGTTTTCCTAAAGGAGTAACCAGAGAAGATGTTCCACATTGACATTGTGGTAGTTGATGTCCCAGATGTGTGGGGAATGTTGTTATCTAAGAAGTTTGGTGCAATGTTAGGTGGTACCCTTGAGATGGACCTCACATTCTTGCAATTTCCTTTGAGAAATGGAATGGTAGGCCATCTCCTCAATGTGCCAATAATTAGGGACCATGTGTAGGATATTACTCACCCTGTCAATAATAACAAAGCACAAAACGAGATGATAAAAACTCTTCAAAAGTATTCTCCAGAAGATATGCCCTTTACAATAGAGGAGGACTTTGATCAAATCGAATGGCCCAAGAAAGAAGAATACCAACAACTCCTGGATGAATTCAAAAACAAAGAAATTGGGACAATGAAGATATTAAAGAAACATAAAGATGATGTACAAATCCACCCGTCTCAACAGGAAGTTTTTACAGTGGAAGCCCACCCCCCTCCCTCAGTACAATACACCAGGGTTGTCCAAGGAATGACCAAATGAAAAGTCAGAAAGTACAAGGAGAGAGATATGGTATGGATGTGGGATACCCAGAAAGGATGTAATGTCCCTTTCCAAATAGGAGCTCCAGAAGAGGAGACTTAATGGTGTAAACTGCCCTGTTAGACTATAGCCAGGGCCAAAGAGGGGTAAACAGGGTTACTAGAGGTCACTCCAGTCACAGGTGTTATATTCAGAAAGTGACATTGAGCTAAAAAGGGTTAAAAGTGATTTTAAGTCATTATGAGCTAAAAATAGAAGTCAATAGTGAATTAGGGTTTCAACAGTGATTTAGGGTTTTGGAAGTCAACAACGAATTAGGGTTTCAGCATGATTTAGGGTTTTGGAAATCAACAATGAATTAGGGTTTCAGCATGATTTAGGGTTTTGGAAAGATATAAAGGAAGGGTCATCGACCTAATTCATCATTATGCAGATTATGACTTGTCATTGAGGAGAAGAGGCACATCTCAGGAGAGATAGTTTAGTGTATTCCAGGAGGAAGACACCAATTGGATGATTTCAATGTTGAAAGACACACCCTAGTCATCGGGAAGATCATCCAGGTCTTCCATCATTTTGATTGATTCCACAGTGCTCCCATATTCTGGGTATTATCTTTTAGTTACTTATTTGTATTCCGGCTAAGATCCTTTGTCTGTTGATCTAGTCGAGTATTGTCAGTTTATTCAGCCACATTCGACCATTTTGTAATCCACAAAGATATCATAATACAAAATTTGCAGTCCTTTGTCATGTTTATTATTTGTATGATCATTTATATGCTGTAAACCTTTGATCCCACACACACATTAGTAGTGTTTCCTAGACTAGCCAAGTCAAGAACATTACAGTGGTATCAGAGCTTTAGTCCTGCCATCTTGTGACTAAAGACAATGAGTGCAGTAGAAGACCTAGAGGGTCGTGAACACGTAGGTGATGAATATGTCACTTACAACAAGCATCAGGAAAGAAGGCATAGGCCTGATTTTCCCCCTTTTCCTCCTAGCTCAGAGGAAGAGGAAGAGGCACACAAAGAAGCAAAGAGAAGGGCAAAGCGTGAAGCTAAGCACGAGGCAGAGAGGATACTAGGAGACATATATGAGCGACATATAGGTTATCAATGGTATGTTAGATAGTCAATGGACCATGTCTCAGTCCTTGGCACAGGTGGTTGATAGATTGGCTAGAGTGGGCACCCCAGATACACAAGTCCCGCATGCAGCACAGGGGAACTCGGGAGCAAGCAGTAGACCCCAGTCACCCTCTCGCATTTACACCTCTGTGAGTAGGATTCCCAGATCCTTGTTTCCTAGTTTCTAGAGGGCACCTTCGGTAGCAGCACCACCACTAATAGAACAGAGGCCACCTACTCATGCCGACGACATTGCAGAGTATAAGAGGGAGTACGGAACATTGGGTCATGACTTCCATCAGGACATGACCTTAGTCAAGTACTATGGACTCAGAATCAGGAACATCCCTAGAGAGCCATAGAGGGGAGGACCAGAATAGCAGCAGGGGCATAACCTCGATTTCATCCAAAAAGTTGGGAAACTCACCATCCCTTCTTTCGATGGATCATCCAAATACACTGCTAGAGCTTGGGTACAGAATCTAGACATGTATTACAAGATCAACCAGATGACCGAGACAGAGGCCATCAGTTTCACGACCTTACACTTGGAAGGTGAGGCACATGAGTGGTGGTATCATGGACTAGTGACATTGGGTCACAGTCGCATCACCTCCTATAGGGAGTTTACAGAGAGGCTCATGGACAGGTTTGAAAGGAAGGATCCTGAGATACACTTTAGGGATCTAGCCTAGTTGAGATAGACTGGCACAACAAAGGCATTCATCATAGAGTTTCAGCAGGTAATCATGGCAGTGATAGATATATCAGAGCCTAGGCTGATCATGCTATTCACAGAAGGACTCATAGAGCCTTTGAGAGGATGGGTGAAGACATACATGCCTCCCACTTTGCAGGATGCCATCCTTCGCACTCGAGATCTGGTAGACTTAGTGCCAAAGACTAAAAATTTCTCCAAACCATTTGTGCCCCAGAGGGATCAATACAGGAAGCCATTCCAGAGAGAGTGGAAGGGCAAGGAGAAGTTGGATGAAAAGACTAGGTGAGAGCTTATGAGGAAGAAGCTTTGCTTCATCTACAGAGATCCTTGGGTCCTAGGCCACAGGTGCATCGACAAAGGAGAGATTGATTATATTGAGGTAGCGACAGACAATGTGGACAGTGAGGAGGAGGAGCAGGATAGTGGATCCACTATTTCAGAGGAGGAATGCAGCGAAGCACATTGGGAGCATGAGTGCCCTTACAATAGTGGCCATCAACAAGTCAACAACATGAATTGTTTCATGGAGTTTCCTTAGATAAATATCATGGATGCAGAACATCAGAAAGTCGTGAAAGAAGGAGCCAGATCAACAAGGATGGCAGTAATAAATAACACGGATCAAGAAACATGAGAAAAGATAAAGAAACAAGAATTCCAGGTGTACAGAAG
Source organism: Picea engelmannii (assembly GCA_009831015.1). NCBI lineage: Eukaryota > Viridiplantae > Streptophyta > Pinopsida > Pinales > Pinaceae > Picea > Picea engelmannii. Next base: position 109,052 of record ML797492.1, read on the forward strand.
AAAGAATTTGAAACAACCCACTGTTGATCAGGCAAAGCCCCCACCCCTAGAAATTCTTCTTCCAAAGACATCCAGGGCTTGAAAGGTTGACCTGAACTTTGACTTCGAAGGGGCATTATAAAAAATGCATGTAAACTTTTCCCTAAGAGAAGCAATCAAGATCCCATCCATCAAGGAATGATTTGACACTTTCTTTTCGGGATTAGATGAGTCTATGGACCCTCCTATTATGTTTCAAGTAGATCACTTCAGGGTCCAGTATGGTGAAAACCCTCCTTTCTTCATGACGTTGACAATGAACGACAAGAACCTCAAAAATTGCATGTTAGATACAGGTGTTGGTGCCAACATGATGTCACTCAAAGTCATGTGACAAGTGGGTTTGAAGGTCACATGGCCTTATAGAAATGTATGTGGTTTCGAATCTAAAGCCATACCCACACATAGGGTGGTTGAGAATGTTGAAGTTTGCCTAAAGGAGTAACCAGAGAAGATGGTCCACGTTGACATTGTCGTAGTTGATGTACTATATGTGTGGTGAATGTTGTTATCTAGGAAGTTTGGTGCAATGTTAGGTGGTACCCTTGAGATGGACCTCACATTCTTGCAATTGCCTTTGAGAAATGGAATGGTAGGCCATATCCTCAATGTGCCAATAACTGGGGACCATATGCAGGATATTACTCACCCTGTCAATAATAACAAAGCACAAAACGAGATGATAAAAATTCTTCAAAAGTATTCTCCAGAAGATATGCCCTTTACAATAGAGGAGGACTTTGATCAAATCGAATGGCCCAAGAAAGAAGAATACCAACAACTCTTGGACGAATTCAAAAACAAAGAAATTGGGACAGTGAAGATATTAAAGAAACAAGAAGATGATGTACAAATCCACCCATCTCAATGGGAAGTTTTTACAGTGGAAGCCCACCCCCCTCCCTCAGTACAATACACCAGGGTTGTCCAAGGAATGACCAAATGCAAAGTCGAAAAGTACAAGGAGGGAGATATAGTATGGATGTGGGATACCCAGAAAGGATGTAATGTCCCTTTCCAAATAGGAGCTCCAGAAGAGGAGGCTTAATGGTGTAAACCACCCTGTTAGACTATAGCTAGGGCCAAAGAGGGGTAAAAATGGTTACTAGAGGTCACTCGAGTCACAGGTGTTATATTCAGAAAGTGACATTGAGCTTAAAAGGGTTAAAAATGATTTTAAGTCATTATGAGCTAAAAATAGAAGTCAACAATGAATTAGGGTTTCAACAGTGATTTAGGGTTTTGGAAGTCAAAAACGAGTTAGGGTTTCAACATGATTTAGGGTTTTGGAAATCAACAACGAATTAGGGTTTCAGCATGATTTAGGGTTTTGGAAAGCTATAAAGGAAGGGTCATCGACCTAATTCATCATTATGTAGATTATGACTTGTCATTGAGGAGAAGAGGCGCATCTAAGGAGAGATAGTTCAGTGTATTCCAGGAGGAAGACACCAGTTGGCTGATTTCAATGTTGAAAGACACACCCTAGTCACCGGGAAGATCATCTAGGTCTTCCATCATTCTTTATTGATTCGACAGTGCTCCCATATTCCAGGTATTATCTTTTAGTTACTTATTTGTATTCCAGCTAAGATCCTTTGTCTTTTGATCTAGTCGAGTATTGTCGGTTTATTCAGCCACATTCAGCCATTTTGTAATCCATAGAGATATCATAATACAAAATTTACAGTACTTTGTCATGTTTATTATTTGTATGATCATTTATATGTTGTAAACCTTTGATCCCACACACACATTAGCAGTGTTTTCTAGACTAGCCAAGTCAGGAACATTACAGTGGTATCAAAGCTTTAGTCCTGTCAACCTGTGACTAAAGACAATGAATGCAGTAGAAGACCTAGAGGGTCACGAACACGTAGGTGATGAATATATCACTTACAACAAGCATCAGGAAAGAAGGCATAGGCCTGATTTCCCCCCTTTTCCTCCTAGCTCAGAGGAAGAGGAAGAGGCACACAAAGAAGAAAAGAGAAGGGCAGAGCGCGAGGCTGAGCGCGAGGCAGAGAGGATACTATGAGACAAATATGAGCAACTAGAGGACAGTGGCAAGGCTCCCGTAGATCCAAAGGCAGTTTTCATGCAGGTTATCAATGGTATGTTAGCTAGTCAACAGACCATGTCTTAGTCCTTGGCACAGGTGGTTGATAGATTCGCTAGAGTGGGCACCCCAGATACACAAGTCTCGCATGCAGCACAGGGGAACTTGGGAGCAAGAAGTAGGCCCCAGTCACCCTCTTGCACACACATCTCTGCGAGTAGTATTTCCAGACCCTTGTTTCCTAGTTTCTAGAGGGTACCCTCAGTAGAAGCACCACCACCAATAGCATAGAGGCCACCCACTCATGCCAATGAAATTACAGAGTATAGGAGGGAGTACGCAACATTGGGTCGTCACTTCCATCAGGACATGAACTTAGTCGAGTACTGTGGATTCAGACTCAAGAACTACCCCAGAGAGCCGCAGAGGGGAGGACCACAACAACAGCAGGGGAATAACCTCGATTTCATTCGAAAATTTGGGAAACTCACCATCCTTTCTTTCGACGGATTATACAAATACACCGCCAAATATTGGGTACAGAAGCTAGACACGTATTACAAGCTCAACCAGATGACCAAGACAGATTCCATCAGTTTCGTGACCTTACACTTGGAAGGTGAGGCACACGAGTGGTGGTATCATGGACTAGTGACATTGGGTCACAGTTGCATCACCTCCTATAGGGATTTTATAGAGAGGCTCATGGACAGGTTTGAAAGGAAGGATCCTGAGATACACTTTAGGGATATAGCCTAGTTGAGATAGACTGGCACATCAGAGGAATTCATCATAGAGTTTCAGTGGGTACCGTGGCAGTGACAGATATATTAGAGCCCAGGATGATCATGCTATTCACAGAAGGACTCACAAAGCCTTTGAGAGGATGGGTGAAGGCATACAAGCCTCCCACTTTGTAGGATGCCATCCTTTACACTCGAGATCTAGCAGACTCAGTGCCAAAGACTAAAACTTTCTCCAAACCATTTGTGCGCCAGAGGGATCAATATAGGAAGCCATTCCAGAGAGAATGGAAGGGCAAGGATAAGTTGGATGACGAGACTAGGTGAGATCTTATGAGGAAGAAGATTTGCTTCAGCTACAGAGATCCTTGGGTCCTAGGCCACATGTGCATGGGAAAAGGAGAGATTCATTATATTGAGGTAGCAACAGATAGCGTGGACAGTGAGGAGGAGGAGCAGGATAGTGGATCCACTATTTCAGAGGAGGAATGCAGTGAAGCATATGAGGAGCATGAGTTCCCTTACAATAGTGTCCATCAACAAGTCAACAACATGAATTGTTTCATGGAGTTTCCTCAGATAAATATCACGGATGTAGAACATCAGGAAGTCGTGAAAGAAGTAGCCAGATCAACAAGGATGGCGGTAATAAATAACCTGGATCAAGAAACACTAGAAAAGCTAAAGAAACAAGAATTCCAGGTGTACAGAAGAAAGAATTTGAAACAACCCACTGCTGATCAGGAAAATCCCCCACCCATGGAAATTCCTCTTCCCAAGACATTTAGGGCTGGAAAGGTTGACCTAAAATTTGACTTCGAAGGGGCATTATAAAAAATGCATGTAAACGTCTCCCTAAGAGAAGAAATCAAGATCCCATCCATCAAGGAATGATTTGACACTTTATTTTTGGGATCAGATGAGCCTATAGACCCTCCCATTATGTTGCAAGAAGATCACTTTAGTTTCCAGTATGGTGAAAACCCTCCTTTCTTCATGACGTTGACAATGAAAAACAAGAACCTCAATAATTGCATGTTAGATACAGGTGTTGGTGCCAACATGATGTCACTCAAAGTCATGCGACAAGTGGGTTTGAAGGTCACACAACCTTATAGAAATGTATGTGGTTTCGAATCTAAATCCATACCCACACTTGGGGTGGTTGAGAATGTTGAAGTTCGCCTAAAGGAGTAACCAGAGAAGATGGTCCACATTGACATTGTGGTAGTTGATGTCCTAGATGTGTGGGGAATGTTGTTATCTAGGAAGTTTGGTGCAATGTTAGGTGGTACCCTTGAGATGGACCTCACATTCTTGCAATTGCCTTTGAGAAATGGAAGGGTAGGTCGTCTCCTCAATGTGACAATAATTGGGGACCATGTGCATGATATTACTCACCCTATCAATAATAACAAAGCACAAAACGAGATGATAAAAACCCTTCAAAAGTATTCTCCAGAATATATGCCCTTTACAATAGAGGAGGACTTTGATAAAATCAAATAGCCCAAGAAAGAAGAATACCAACAACTCTTGGATGAATTCAAAAACAAAGAAATTGGGACAGTGAAGATATTAAAGAAACATGAAGATGACGTACAAATCCACCTGTCTCAACAGGAAGTTTTTACAGTGGAAGCCCACCCCCTTCCCTCAGTACAATACACCAAGGTTGTCCAAGGAATGACCAATTGAAAAGTCACAAAGTACAAGGAGGGAGATATGGCATGGATGTGGGATACCCAGAAACAATGTAATGTCCCTTTCCAAATAAGTGCTCCAGAAGAGGAGGCTTAATGGTCTAAACTACCCCGTTAGACTATATCCAGGGCCAAAGAGGGGTTAACAGGGTTACTAGTGGTCACTCCAGTCACACGTGTTATATTTAGAAAGTGACATTGAGCTAAAAAGGGTTAAAAGTTCTTTTAATTCATTATGAGCTAAAAATAGAAGTCAATAGTGAATTAGGGTTTCAATAGTGATTTAGGGTTTTGGAAGTCAACACTGAATTAGGGTTTCAACATGATTTAGGGTTTTGGAAATCAATAACGAATTAGGGTTTCAACATGATTTAGTGTTTTGGAAAGCTATAAAGGAAGGGTCATCGACCTAATTCATCATTATGCAAATTATGACTTATCATTGAGGAGAAGAGGTGCATCTCAGGAGAGATAGTTCAGTGTATTCCAGGAGTAAGACACCAGTTAGTTGATTTCAGTGTTGAAAGACACACCCTAGTCACCGGGAAGATCATCCAGGTCTTCCATCATTCTTCATTGATTCCACAGTGCTCCCATATTCTGGGTATTATCTTTTAGTTACTTATTTTTATTCCAGCTAATATCCTTTGGTTGTTGATCTAGTCGAGTATTGTTAGTTTATTTAGCCACATTTGGCTATTTTGTAATCCATAGAGATATCATAATACAAAATTTGTAGTCCTTTGTCGCATTTATTATTTGTATGATCATTTATATGTTGTAAACCTTTGATCCCACACACACATTAGTAGTGTTTCCTAGACTAGCCAAGTCAGGAACATTACAGTGGTATCAGAGCTTTAGTCCTGCCAGCCTGTGACTAAAGACAATGAGTGTAGTAGAAGACCTAGAGGGTCATGAACACGTAGGTGATGAATATGTACTTACAAAAAGCATCAGGAAAGAAGGCATAGGCCTGATTTTCCCCCTTTTCCTCCTAGCTCGGAGGAAGAGGAAGAGGCACACAAAGAAGCAAAGAGAAGGGCAGAGCATGAGGCTGAGTGCGAGGTAGAGAGGATACTAGGAGACATATATGAGCAACAAGAGGACAGTGGCAAGGATCCTATAGATCCGAAGGCATATTTCATGTAGGTTATCAATGGTATGTTAGCTAGTCAATGGACCATGTCTTAATCCTTGGCACAGGTGGTTGATAGATTGGCTATAGTGTGCACCCCTGATACACAAGTCCCGCATGCATCATAGGGGAACTCGAGAGCATGCAGTAGACCCCAGTCACCCTCTTGCACATACACCTCTGTGAGTAGGATTCCCAAACCCTTGTTTCCCAGTTTTCGGAGGGCACCCTCAGTAGTAGCACCGCCACCAATAGCACAAAGGCCACCCACTCATGCCGATGACATTGCAGAGTATAGGAGGGAGTACACAACATTGATTCGTGAATTCCATCAAGACATGACCTTAGTCGAGTACCGTGGACTCAGAATCAGGAACTTCCCCAGACAGCCGTAGAGGGGAGGACCACAACAGTAGCAGGGGCATAACCTCGATTTCATCTAAAAATTTGGTAAACTCACCATCCCTTCTTTCGATGGATCATCCAAATACACCACCAAAGCTTGGGTACAGAATCTAGACACATATTACAAGCTCAACCAGATGACCAATATAGAGGCCATCAGTTTCGTGACCTTACACTTGGAAGGTGAGGCACATGAGTGGTGGTATCATGGACTAGTGACATTGGGTCACAGTTGCATCACCTCCTATAGGGAGTTTATAGAGAGGCTCATGGATATTTTTGAAAGGAAGGATCTCGAGATACACTTCAGGGATCTAGCCCAATTGAGACAGACTAGCACAACAGAGGCATTCATCATAGAGTTTCAGTAGGTAGCCGTGGTAGTGACAGATATATAAGAGCCCAGGATGATCATGCTATTCCCAAAAGGACTCATAGAGCCTTTGAGAGGATGGGTGAAGGCATACATGCCTCCCACTTTGTAGGATGCCATCCTTCGCACTCGAGATCTGGAAGACTCAGTGCCAAAGACTAAAAATTTCTCCAAACCATTTGTTCCCTAGAGGGATCAATATAGGAAGCCATTCCAGAGAGAATGGAAGGGCAAGGAGAATTTGGATGAAGAGACTAGGTGAGAGCTTATGAGGAAGAAGCTTTGCTTCAACTACAGAGATAGTTGGTTCCTAGGCCACAGGTGCATGGGAAAAGGAGAGATTCATTATATTGAGGTACCAACAAACAACGTGGATAATGAGGAGGAGGAGCAGGACAGTGGATCCACTATTTTAGAGGAGGAGTTAGCACCAACAGAGGAGCAACCTCCCTATAGACCACCAACACCGGCAGGATCCCATCCTCCAGTAATCCCACAACCTCCAGAACAATCTAATAGGAGGAAACCAACAAAGGGAGGTGTCATAGCAACCCTTTCTAGTGTTCCCAAGTATGATACCCTCTGTATCAGAGGGATTATTCAGGGGCAATGGGCAATCACCTTGATAGATGGTGGGGCCACCCACAACTTCATCGACGCTTCACTAGTATCGAGACGGGCACTGCACACATAGGAGTTTGAGGGGTTTGATGTTGCGGTAGTAGATGGCCACATAGTGGAGTGTCTAGATAGAGTTCCAAACTTAGAGATGAAGTTAGGAAACTACACAGTGAGAGAAACATTTTATGTGGTTGACCTATCGGACATAGATGTGGTGTTAGGAGTTTAGTGGATGATTACCTTGGGAAAAATCACTACCAACTACTGTTGGGTATGTGTTATATTATTTGCACGAGTAGTAGTGTTTGAGCATCTACGCCGGGTGCGCAGGGGGTTCGGGGGCAACGCGCTAGATTTTTTTTTTTCGGGATGACATATTTCCACCGGGACGACATATTTCAGGGACGACATATTACTGGGATGACATATTTCCGGGACCACATGATATTAGGTGGTTTTTCGGCACATGGTTTTTTGCCGATGGTTTTCTATTTCCGATTAAGGAATTAGGGTTTTGGACTAATCCAGGTCATTGGGTTAGGGTTTTGGATGCCGCTGGATCCTATATGTATATTGTATTGTAAACAATGTAACACAATGTATGAATATTATATATGTTGGTTTTTCCCGGTTTGGGTTTCCAGGTGAAAAATCTCTGTGTAATGTTTGTATTTGCCATTGTATCTTTTCTGTTCTTTTTTTAATATCAGTTTGCAGTAGATATTGTACAAGGTTAGAATTTACATTTGGTATCAGAGCTTTATTAGCTTCAGGGGGATGCCTTTGTCGTCAAGGGTTTGGCTCGGGACTGCGATAAGCCTTGTTACAGTGGGAGATCTGCGGTATTATTTTCAGGTGACAAGAAATGGCAAGAAATTCGAAGATGGATATCGATAAGTTTAATGGGAAAAGGTTTTAGCTATGGAAGCTCAAGATGGAAGATCTTTTGGTGGACAGAGATCAGTGGATCGTGGTAGATCCAGGTACGACACCTACAGGAGCTTCTGCAGATGACTGGAAAAAGACGGATCGGAAGGAAAAGAGCACAATTGGACTGTGTCTCTCTGATTCAATATTACTGAATGTGTCAGAGGAAGCTACAACCAAAGATTTATGGGAAAATTTGGGGAAGTTGTATCAGTCTAAGTCCCTGGTAAATAAACTATTCTTAAGAAAGAAGTTGTATAACTTGAGGATGAGAGATGGAGACTCGGTGGCAGAGCATTTGAACGCCTTCAATACTGTGGTAAGTCAGTTAGTATCTGTTG
>ML797492.1:121009-162046 GCA_009831015.1 Picea engelmannii
GCTCCTATATGTATATTGTATTGTAAACAATGTAACACAATGTATGAATATAATATATGCTGGTTTTTCCCGGTTTGGGTTTCCAGGTGAAAAATCTCTGTGTAATGTTTGTATTTTCCATTGTATCTTTTCTGTTCTTTTCTAAATATCAGTTTGCAGTAGATATTGTACAAGGTTAGAATTTACAACTACCAAACCTTGGAAATGGGATTCAGAGATCAGGATGGGAAGAAGGTTGTTCTAAGAGGTATGTCAACAGGAGCACCCAGGACAGTTTCAACCAAGAGGATGGAGAGGATATTTAGACATGGGGAGGTAGCATATGCTACATAATTATTGATCACTACTAAGAAGGATTAATAAGGTTGATAACAATACCATACAGAGATCAAGAATTTATTAGGACGACATCAACAGGTCTTTGGGGCAATTCCACCAGGCAGACCACCTGACAGGGGGTTTGGGCACACCATTGAGTTGGAGGAGGGGGCCAAACCTATGATCACCCCCCCCTATCGTCATCCTAGGAGGTTCAAGGATGAGATAGAGAAGGAAATCAAGGAATTGTTGGCGATGGGACACATCAGAACGAGCAACAACCCATTTGCTTCTTCAATTGTCTTAGTTCTGAAGAAGGATGGCACCATAAGGATGTGCATTGATTACCAAGCCTTGAACAAGAAAACCATCAAGAACCGATACCCTATCCCATGCATTGATGAGTTGATGGATGAACTGCATGGGGTAGTTTTCTTCTCAAAAATTGATCTATGCTCTGGATATCTTCAGATCAACATCTGAGAGCAGGACATAGAGAAGATGACATTTCGATGTCATTTTGGGCACTTCGAGTTCTCGGTTATGCCATTTGGGCTAACCAATGCACCAGCTACATTCCAGTCTTGCATGAACCATATATTCAGGGATCAGTTAAGGAAATCAGTCTTGGTTTTCTTCGATGACATCTTGATCTATAGTCAGTCATGGCAAGAGCATATGAGGCACCTAGATGAGGTATTGAGCATCATGGAGGCACAATCATTATATGCCAAAGAGTCCAAGTGCGAGTTAGGTATGACAGAGATGCTTTAGTTAGGCCACATCATTAGTGAAAAGGGGGTACAGGTGCACCAAGAGAAGATCAGGGCCATTCTGGATTGGCCGACACCCAATAATGTGACAGAATTGAGGAGCTTCTTCGGGCTATGCAGCTATTACAGGCGGTTTGTCCGAGGTTTTTCTCAGCTTGGAGCACCGCTGACAGATATTACCAAGCATGGGGACTTTATATGGACCAAGAAATCATAGGAATCCTTTTATCACATGAAGGAAGTCATGGGAACTTGTCCAGTGTTGGCACTACCAGACTTCACCCTACCATTTGTACTAGAGTGTGACGCATCCGGCTAAGGGATCGGTGCAGTTTTGATGCAGGGAGCACACCCCATTGTATTCAAAAGCCGGATGCTTAGTCAAACTGAGAAGTTGTACTCCATTTATGACAAGGAAATGTTGGCAATCATGCATGCCTTGACCAAGATCAGACAATATTTGGTGGGCAACAAACTCGTGGTCAAGACCGATCACAACAGTTTGAAGTATTTCCTTGAGTAGAAGGACCTCAGTGAGTGCCAATAGAAATGGGTGACAAAGGTATAGGAATTCAAATTTGACATAGCATATGTCAAGGGGAAGAAGAACATTGTGGCCAATGCACTATCGTGGAGACCTATGGCATGTTCTTTGATGGAGATTTTAGAAGATTGGAAATTCCACTTGCTAGTGGAATATTCCAAGAACAAGTTCGCTTGTGAGGTGATGGATGGGAAGATACAGGATGACTGGTATAGGGTCATTAGCGAGGTCATATTTTACAAGGATAGAGTCTAATTGGTGCCAGATTCAGGGCTTTAGAAGAAGATCCTCACTGCAGTTCATGATTCACCTCTAGCAGGCCATTAGGGGTTTTTCAAAACCTACAGATAGATCAGAGAGAGGTTCTCATGGAAGGGACTCAAACAAGATGTTATGAGACACGTCAATGAGTGTGTGACTTGCTAGTAGAACAAGTCAGAGCATGCTCTTCCAGCAAGGCTACTTCAGCCACTCCCCATTCCAGAGCAGAAATGGGAGAGTATATCTATGGAATTCATCATCGGTCTACCCAAGTTCCAGGGTAAGGACTGTATCTATGTAGTGGTCGATAGATTGACCAAGATTGCTCACTTCTATGCCATACCAACAGAGTCCAATGCAGTTGGTGGGGACAGATTTGACACCTAGCACCAACTATCACCCTCAGACAGATGGGAAGACCGAGATTTTCAACAAGTGGGTTGAAGGGTATTTGAGGAACTATGTAGGAGGAAAACAAAGAATGTCGGTAAAGTGGTTACATTTAGGAGAACATTGCTACAACACCACCTTCCACATGTCCATTGGCATGACACCCTTCTGAGCATTGTACGAATATAATTCTCCCACTTTGCTAGACTTGGTCTTCGGGGAGATCAAAGCTCCCAAGGCCAAGGATTGGATCATAGAGAGTCAGGAGATTCTCAAGTTGTTGAAAGAAAACCTGCAGAGGGCGCAAAACCGATAGAAGATAAGTGCAGATAGGCACAGGATAGAGCGCAACTTTGAGGTTGGAGATTTGGTTTTCTTGAGACTCCAACCCTACAGACAGTCATCTCTGAAGAAGAGTGGGTCCGAGAAGCTCAAGCCCAAATTTTATGGTCCTTATACGATCATGCACCGAGTAGGCGAGGTTTCTTACAAGCTAGAGCTTCCAGAGGGGAGAAAGATTCATAATGTGTTCCACGTGTCTTGCTTAAAAAACGCAGTGGGAAAATTCATTAACACATCAGAGGAGCTTCCCCCATTGGATGAGGAGGGATAGTTGGAGTTAGTTCTGGAGGAGGTTTTGGAGTTTTGGGAGAGAAAACTAAGGAGCAAGGTCATCATAAAGTGTTTGATCAGATGGAGAGGGCTTCCAATAGAGGACGCTACTTGGGAGAGAGAGAAAGTGTTGCAGTACCCTGGACTGGTATTGCTTGAGGACAAGCAATTTCGGGAAGGGAGGACTGTAATGTCCCTTTCCAAATAGGAGCTCCAGAAGAGGAGGTTTAATGGTCTAAATTGCCCCGTTAGACTACAACCAGGGCCAAAGAGGGGTAAACAGGGTTACTAGAGGTCACTCCAGTCACAGGTGTTATATTCAGAAAGTGACATTGAGCTAAAAAGGGTTAAAAGCGCTTTTAATTCATTATGACCTAAAAATAGAAGTCAACAGTGAATTAGGGTTTCAATAGTGATTTAGGGTTTTGGAAGTCAACAACAAGTTAGGGTTTCAGCATGATTTAGGGTTTTGTAAATCAACAACAAATTAGGGTTTCGACATGATTTAGGGTTTTGGAAATCTATAAAGGAAGGGTCAGCGACCTAATTCATCATTATGCAGATTATGACTTGTCATTGAGGAGAAGAGGCGCATCTCAGGAGAGATAGTTTAGTGTAATCCAGGAGGAAGACACCACTTGGCTGATTTCGGTGTTGAAAGACACACTCTAGTCACCGGGAAGATCATCCAGGTCTTCCATCATTCTTCATTGATTCCACAGTGCTCCCATATTCTGGGTATTATATTTTAGTTACTTATTTGTATTTCGGCTAAGACCCTTTGTCTGTTGACCTAGTCGAGTATTGTAAGTTTATTCAACCACATTTGACCATTTTGTAATCCACAGAGATATCATAATACAAACTTTGCAGTCCTTTGTCATGTTTATTATTTGTATGATCATTTATATGCTGTAAAACTTTGATCCTACACACAGATTAGCAGTGTTTCCTAGACTAGCCAAGTCAGGAACATTACAAAGGAGAGCCAACTAATGTAAAAGGAAGCACTCAGTCATGGCTCAAACCCTTCAAAGTTGGAATGGAATTAGTTAATGACTCATACTACATATCCACTTTAGAAGGAAGAAGACACCCATTACCTATCAGCGGGCACCTCCTCAAACCCCACCAAGGTGGGGGGACCTGACTTCATAGGTAAGTACAGGTAAGTAGGCATTTTTTTTGTATTATACCATTTTCATTTCATGTTAGTTTTGTTTCATATTTGCATTGTTCATTGTTTTATTTCAGTTTATATACGTATCTATGCATGTTGGGGTGGAATTACTGCCCCATTTTTGTTATTGATGCCCCTATCGAGATTGAGCAGGTCTGCAGGTTATGCTAGAGATGATGAGGTTCTCATGTGCTCTATGGTGAGCACATATCCCTAAGTTGGAGCCAGATGTTATCCCCGATTTTTAGGGATAACTAGGAGATCATGTCTCAAGGCCCACAGGTCCTAGACGTGGAGTACTGAGAGCAGGATTGACCTGAGCATGGCCCTAGAGGGCACATCCTTTTCTTCGCCCATCCTTTTCTTCTTCCATCAACTTTATCTTGTCAATAGCAACAACATCCATCACAATCGGCTTGGTCCTATATCAGAAGAGGTTCTTTCTCCATCAGGTAATTGGTCCAGGTATCATGGTATGTGTCACTTTTGATCATTGAAACCTTTAAATATATGCATTTGATTCCTTTTACCTCTAACAACTGCTTGGATCTTACATTAGCCCACTTGACCATGCTTGGGGAGATTGACAGGGTGCCCTAACAAGCCTGTGCCCATAGGTTTTGGTTTTCCGCCAGGGGGATTTTTGAAAATCCATCATCTGCTCCCATCATAGCACCACTGTTTCATCTTATCTCCTGCTCATTTGTCCCATTCCCCTTGTCCTGGAATTAGGTTGACCTATTTGTAGGATTACACCTTATCTCGTGGGAAGAAGGGGCTAAAGGCCCAGAAGGTAAAAGCAACTGGTAAAAGATAAAAGCCTAGAAATAAAATCTCGAGATGCTTCACCCAGGGATCCCCAAGAAGGCAATAAAAAGTCTCTCGGCAAGAAATAGGAGGGACCCGGAAAATAACAAACAATACCTAGTCAAGAGGATAGGGGGGTCTCATCATGAGTCATCCTATTAGGTTCATGGGTACCTAACAGTATGACATTTCCACCATCTGGTTAACACGCCAGGGCAGTGACCTTTGGTTGCATGGCCAAGGAAAAGGGGGTCTCATCACGATCCAACCTTCTCATATTTTTGAAAGTACTGGTGGGTAACACTATCAAATCTGGTCACCATGCCCAGGCAATGTCCTCTGGTTAGCCCTTGAATAAAAATAAAAAGAAGAAGAAAAAGAAAATAAAAGAAAAGAATAAAGGCAATAATGGGCTTGGAGAAATTGCATCCGTGACAGGTACAACTCACCTTCTACAAAGGCACCCACAGATGACACTATGCATCCCTGGCTCTCACTTCACCCACATGTCTGGACATCCCCTGCCCACATCATCTCACTCACATGGCTTGAATGAAACCTTCTTGAAGACTTCCCTTTTTTTGTGGATACTAGCCCAATAGGACATCTTGTATTTTTCTCTGATCTTGTATTGTAGGTTTTTATAATGTCTTTGAGATATTGACTGATGTATCAGGTTTTTTATGCATATGTTTAATAATATTAATGATGAGATGTGATTGACATTTCTATGATCCCTGTGACTAATGATCCCATGGAGGGCATAACTTTTGATGTGAAGGACCATGCTCAACAGACAGGTACCATTTGGACCAGTACACATGGGGAGATGATCAGTTCGGACCTCCATGGGGCTGAAGAGCCCACCAAATAGATGTTGAGACCCCATCAGGGGGCAGAAATAGGATGGTGGTTGATCATAGTTTTGTACCGGAGAAGAAGAGGATTTTTCATCAGAGGCACTTTGGCAGAGCCCGGCCTAGGGGGATTGACCCACTTCCAGTGAAACGTTTGCCTTGCATGGCCCAGGACGTCACCTTGAGCATGTGAAAGTTTTATAGGGAAGTTGGCACGTGTGGCATGATTGGGAGGCCCAAATAGGGCTAACGTTTTGCTCTTTGGTGTCGCATTTGCCCTAAAAGGGGATAACGTCTCCCTCGGTGGGGCTTGACGTCTTACTTTTTCTCAGTTAGGGTTTTAAAATGAAAATTTAATGTAAAATAGTATTACTTTTGATATTCTAGCGTTGTCGGCCATTTTATGACCTAAAAAGTAAATTAGGTCATTGAAACACTATATATTGAGGAGTTTTAGCCTCATTTTATCATGATTCATCACTCACTCATTAGTGAGTTCTGATTTTTAGCGCCCTACTTGGGTATTTTTGCTGGTTTAGTGAGGCACACTTGTTGAAGGAAGGCATTTCTTGGCATTTTATGGTGTTTCTCTTGAAGGAAGGTGTTACAACTAGGGTTTGCATGGTTATTTCTTGATAAATTGTAAGTATTTTTCTGCAAAACTTCTTGATTGAATGGTTGTAGTCTTATTTTCTTACATGTATTTATAATTTGTTGAATCAAAGCCCTAGGTGACAAGCACACAAGTAGGTCCTTGTCTCATGTCCCCTAATAGAGACATTTTCAGCCACTGAAGAAGGAAGAAAGAGCCTAGCCATAGCCACACTCTCATTTCTTCTTCTCCCTTAGCTAGCCATACTTTCTATAGGTCAAGAAGGAGGAGACGTCCCATGCCTAGGTTATCTACACCTTGGGATATTTTTTTTCTAGGGTTTGATGATAGAGCCTTGCTGTAGAAACACTCTCCCTCATTTCACTCTTTTGTCTTGATTTATCTTTCATGCTATCCGTTTTACCAATTCAACCTAAGGAAGGAGGAGAGAGCATGAGGCCTTTCTTTAGCAACACCGGAGTGAGCCTCTCTCCCCTAGGGATTTGATTCCGAGGCCCTGGCATAGAAACACTTTAGAACTCTTCCCTTTAGTCCTTAGTCATCCTCCTTCAACCCTTGCGTCCTCTACTAAATTGACTCCATTAACCCCAAGGCACTAATCCTAGACCTCCAATGTTGAAGTAGAATTGGATCTAAAACACTCTCAAACCTTTTTGAATTGAAACCCTAACTACACTAACCCTAACCTACTAACCCTAAGTTTCTGACGTCATCTTTGGTTATTCCATCTTTGATGCAACAAGGTCTTGTTTTAAGAGCAATTGAATGGTGGTTTAGGCATTAATTGAATAAAGTGTTGATTGGTTACCTTAGATTCCACATTGTTCCAATATTTATTGGTGGAGTGTCATATCTTTTTATTGATATTAATAAACATTGAATTTGTCAACATTTATTGCTATATTTCTCATATACATTTATCAGATAGTCTTGTGAAGTACTAACCCTTTGAAATATAGCTTGCATATATTAGTTTGTTGTTGCTTTGTTCCAGGCAAGTGTTCTTCATTGGGGATTTACTTTATTATTGGTTGTTTAGCTGGGACTATCTTTTGGGTGGTCACTTGTGAAAGGGGAATTTGTCCTTGTCCTTTATTCTTTCACCTTTCAAAACTCCAAGTCACTGAGGATGTCTCTCCTGGGCCTAGCCTCCGTAAAGAGAAAGATCCTACCCATCACGGTGACATTGGGTGGGATAGGTTCCTATTATGCTAGTTTGGCCTTCTACCTTATAACCTTTACTCCTAGCTACAAATTGTGCGATAACAGGACTATCTGATCAACTTTGGTTACTTTTCTTGCTTGGTGCATTAGCCTTTCTTGGCTATTGATTGCTACCAGTATTCTTCTCTATCAAGGTCAAGGTGCTCGGAGGGTGGCTTCGGCCTATGGTTGGGTGACAAGGGTATTGTCAATGGTAAAACGAGCACAATCCTTCATATTCTAATAGGTTATGGGCCCACACCTCCTTCATTCAATCTAAACACTGGAAGGAAGCATATCCGCTAGGATATTGAGCTCGCTGATGAACTGTCGTAAGGGTTACTAGCAAGAGCAACTTCCAAAGACACTACTACTAGGGTTACTAGCAGAAGCAGTTGCAGAAACCCTAATCTTAGATCCGGCACCTTGTGATGGAGGATCTCACTCAAAAAGAGTATATTCAGATGTGCCCTAACTCAGTGCACCTTTTGTCTCTCTCAGAAGACATAAATGACATAGTTGAAGTTTTGGATCAAGGCATGACCAATTACCAGTCAACCGAAGACATGAGTGAAACGATCATTCTTTTACACTACTTAGCACTTATTGGAATGATTGAAGATGACATGTGGATAATCGATAGTGGAGATTCTAGGCACATGACAGGAGATCAAGCCAGACTCTCAAATCTAAATGAGAATAAGACCTCATACAAGGTAGAGCTTGGAGACAAAACCACTTACCCTGTGGAAGGATTTGGACAAGCCTCCATCAAAATGAAAACAGGTAACTATGTTCACTTAAGCAATGTTTTATATGTACCTGGTTTAGAAAAGAATCTTGTATCGATATATTCCCTAGAAGACAAAGGAAACATAATATCTTTTATGTATGGAAAGGTTTTATCATGGCATAAAGACTCGAGCATAGAGAATGATAGGGTTATTGGAAGTCATGAAGGAAATCTCTATAGACTACTAGAACAAAATGAAGAAGCTCTTGTACATAACAAAGTCAACCCCAATGAGCTTTGGAACATAAGGTATGCTCACATTAACTATCAAACTGTACCCTTTCTCAAAAGGATGGTTGAAGGAATACCAAAGTTGCAGTCTAGACATGAAGGAATCTGCAAAGGATGTGCTCTTGGGAAGAATATAAAGAAACCATTCACAATAAGAAACAACAGATCTAAGGAGATTCTAGATCTGATACACTTAGATGTTTGCGGTCCGATGCCAGTAAAATCTCTAGGAGGATCTTCTTACTACGTAATATTCATACATGACTATTCAAGAAAGACTTGGTTATATCTAATCAAGACAAAAGACGAAGTATTCAACAAGTTTCAAGAGTTCAAAGCAGAAATAGAAAATATCACAAATAAGAAGATCAAGACACTAAGAACCAATAATGGTGGAGAATACACATCAAAGGAATTCGTTCGATTCTGCAAATCGACAGGGATTAGAAGGGATCTAACTATTCCTCACAATTCTCAACAAAATGGTGTATTAGAAAGAAATAACAAATCCATTGAAGAAACCGTAAAATCCTTACTAAATGATCAAGGTCTATCCATGTTCTTATGGGGAGAAGCAACAATGACAAGAATATATGTGCAGAGCAAAATTCCTCATCGTATTTTGAAGGACATGACACCAGAAGAAGATTTCTCAGGTAATAAACCCAATGTGGAAAACCTAAGAATATTTGGATGTCCTGTTTACTCTCACATTCCCAATGACAAGAGAAATAAAACAAAAATGACGAAAAGGAACTATCTGATCATCCTATGGAGCCATGTGAAAACATTGATTCAGATATCATACCTAAGACCAAGAAAAGACCAGCTTGGCTTGAAGCCACCTTACAAGACGCAGAAAGACTCAAGGTTCTAGAAGGAACATTCAAAAAGAGTAAAAGACCTAAAATATTCTCAAGTTATGCAGCATACATGACGAAGCTTCTAGATGAAGAACCTACCACATTTGAAGAATCACTTCAAAAGGGACAATGGAAAGAAGCTATGACGGAAGAGCATCAATCCATTATGAAAAATGAGGTATGGGAAATCATACCAAGACCTAAAGAAAAATTGGTGGTAACTTCAAAATGGGTGTACAAGATCAAACATGCAGCAGACAGAAGCGTGGATAAATACAAGGAAAGATTCGTAGCTAGAGGGTTCTCCCATAAGGAGGGAGAAGATTATGATGAAACGTTTGCTCCTGTGGCTAGATATAATTCCATCAGAGCTATCATATCTCTTGGTGCTTCCATGGGATGGAGCTTACATCAGATGGATGTAAAGACAACTTTCCTCAATGGAGCTATTGAAGAAGAAGTATATATCTAACAACCTTAAGGGTTTGAGGTACATTCCAGAGATACTCACGTTTGCAGATTAAAGAAAGCTCTATATGGACTCAAGCAAGCTCCAAGGGCTTGGTATGCCAGAATGGACAGCTATCTATTGAGACTTGGTTTCTCCAAGAGTCATGTAGATCCAAACCTTTACTATAAAGTCATGGACAATGCATTTGTAATCCTACTATTATATGTTGGTGATCTATTCATAAAAGGTGAAGAGTCTCTCATCATCTAGTGTGAGAAGGAATTAGCTTCTGAATTTGATATGAAAGATCTAGGTCTCATGCATTATTACTTGGGACTAGAAGTATGGCAGAAGCGTGGTGAAGTATTCCTTGGACAAGGAAAGTACGCAATAAATATCCTTTAGAAATTTGGAATGATGGATTGTAAGTCCATGGACACTCCTATGAATTCGGATATAAGAAAAGTAAAAGATCCATATTCTGATCTAGTAGACCCATCTCTATATCGACAACTAATTGGGTCATTGATGTATTTGGTAAATACTCGACCAAACATTTGCTTTTCCATAAATACACTAAGCCAGTTCCAGGTGGAACCAAGACATGAACATTGGATAGTTGCAAAGCATGTATTAAGATATATTCATGGGACAATAAACTATGGCTTGAGATATACCGCATCCAGTGATATCCAACTTCATGGATTCATAGACTCTGATTGGGCAAGAAGTGCAGAAGATAGAAATAGCACTTCAGGTATGTGTTTCAGCTTGGGCTCCGCTATGATATCTTGGGGCAGCAGGAAACAAAATTCTGTCACACTCAGCACAACAGAAGCAGAGTATATGGCAGCATGTGAAGCATGCACATAAGCAATTTGGTTAAGGAAGTTAATCTCTGATTTATTTGATCAGATTCCAGAATCAACCATAATATATTGTGATAATCAGAGTTGTATAAGATTATCAAAACATCCCATGTTTCATGAAAGGTCGAAACACATTGAGATCAAATACTACTTTATTCAAGATAAAGTCCAGGAATGAGAGGTAAATCTCGAGTATATCCCCACTGATGAGAAAACAACACATATCCTGAAAAAACCTCTATCCAGAATAAAGTTTTCATATTTTAGAGAGATGATGGGGATCATGGAAATAAATCCCTTAGCTAAAGGGGAAGATATGACTCTCTAGGTTGGGAGGGAGCACTGAAAATATTGAAGACATTTATTTTGAGATTGAAAAATAGTCCAGATTTGATAGATTCTTTCCTGTTTGGAAAGTGGATCGAGATTTCTGATGGATAGCGATTTCCCATTATGGTTAAAATGGGAAATGGTCCAGATTTTTGATGTATCATAGACAACGACTTCCCATTGTGGTTAACATGGGGAGTGGTCTAGGGAAGTCTCTCTTCTTGAGGGTTACTCAATAATACTTCCCTGCCTCGTAGGACATCGATTTCTCATTGTGGCTAACATGGGGAATGGTCCATTTTGGAGGTTGATACAGAACAATATTTTCCTCTTGTGGTTTACATAGGAAATGGTCTAGTCAGTCATTCCTTAGGGTTTATACATTCTCTCCAGGGTGCACTTTGATTAGTGTAGGAAGAATGGCCCAAGGTGGGGAATGGTCCAGGCTCAACAATCAGGGACAAACATTCCTTAGGGAAGATTCATTATCTCCAAGGTAAAAAAATTTTAGTGTCGAAGGAATGGCCTAGGGTGAGGAATGGTCTAGGATTAGAAATCAGAAACAATCATTCTTCCTTGTTTGAGAAGAATAGGGCAGATAGCCCATTTTTTATGTTCTATACTGAGGGCCGATATTCTTTCAGATCTCACAGATGTGAGTGAAATATTGGACCATATGGTTCACTTTTATTTTTATCAATATTTTCTATGCAGGTTGCCATCAAATGATTGTTATGGAGATTGTCTGTCTCTAGACAGTAGAGATATACTACTGTGATGGATATGTTCCACTGTTTGTGACTATGTGTCATGGTTTGAGTAGTTGTGTACTACTGTGGATAGACACAGTTGTGCTCTATCAATTGATATTGTATCAGTTGTCATAGGAGATTATCCAGTTGGATAATAATGATGGTGCTCGTGATACTACCAATTGAATGGTTTGTTTGTGCTCAAGACCATACCTCCCTAGCTAGGAGGGAGTGTTGATATTATGGTAGCTTCAGAAGGTATGAACCTCTAATGTGACCTATGACGAGATTAGAATATTCTGGAAGGAAGAAAAGAAGTAAAGGAAACCCTAGACGAGATGTCGACTGCAGAAATATAATTAATATGAATTTAATAGTACCCAGAAGGAGAAGTCGGCCCATGAAAGCCTGCTAGATTACTATAAATACAAGGCACCCATTTCTCATTATTCACATTCTCAGAATTGCAGAGAGCCAGTTATGCACACTATAGTTTGGCATCTTTGTGCGCAAGTTTTGGGAAAGGTGTTGTGCCAGTTTTTGGGTGGGATTATCTGATCATCTTTGGTTACTTTTCTTTCTTGGTGCATTAGCCTTGCTTGGCTATTGATTGCTACCAGTATTCTTCTCTGTCAAGTTCAAGGTGCTTGGAGGGTGGCTTCGGCCTATGGTTGGGTGACAAGGGTATTGTCAATGGTAAAACGAGCATAATCCTTCATATTCTAACAATCTTGTCTATATGAATGAATGCTTAGTGCTCTAATGTATTCTTAGAAGGATCTAATATGGTATCTTAGTGATGAATAATGTGAATAAATTCTAGACTTGATCTATGTTTGTGTGCTTAGTGCTTGATTATATTGGATCCGTATAAATATTGTGTTGATCTATTGTTAGGGTTTAGCTGCGCTAAAAACTAAGGATGGATGTTAAAGAACTGTAACTACTAAGTTCTTTGTTAAGGTGTTCTAATCACAGATCTGTGTCCCAGCTAAGGTTGCAGACACTAGAGTCCTGAAACCACCGTTGCCTCTACCTCGGGTGAGACTTCATCTTCTTTGTAGGTGTTTCTGAAAGGGCCGGTAGTTAGGGTTTTGTTGGTGCGTTGTTGTAGTGTTGAAATCTGGGTCTGCCCCTGTGCCAACAAATCTCTAGGAGCTCGCTTCATCTTGCAGGAACGATTCTTTCTATCTTTAACTTCAAATCAAATTTTCACATCACTTTTACCAACATGGTATACTTGCTCAACTGAAACTCAATATGCACAATCATGTGCTATCTCTATGTGATTTATGCAAAGAACTATCTATCTGACTTCCTGAGAGTATGTCCTCTCCTCTTTCTGCAAATGTTCCCTCTGGAACTGGGACTCTACACTTGCAGCTACTCTGAAGCTGATAATGGTTTATTCATTCTCACTATGACTGTTGAAATATGAGAGTAACTCCTCTACTCCATAATGGAAACAACTTCATCTGAAATTGAGAGTGGCTCAATAACTGATACTAAAGGTATCTCTTCTTATTTCATGGAGGTAACTCTATCTTTTATTGTAGTCATGTCTCCATGACCCAACTAATGTACTGAAAAAATTGCCACTCAATTTTAAATATGGGGATTTCTCATAATGCATCTCATATTATATATGAATCATGGTTGTTCTGGTTATCTTCATGAATACTAGAACTATTTATTCAATTACTGGATTAAGTGTCTTGACTCTCGTCATAGTCTTCTCCCTCTTTCTAGGAGAATCCTCTGGACACACATTAGGATTTGTACATATGCAACATGCTTGATTTGTTAGATCAATCTTGGAAGTCAATATTGACTTCTCTTCTAGTCTCATGGAAAAAATCCATATCCTAGTCTTTATGACTGGCTTCCTTCTTTGTCACTAAAACAAGAGAGTCTTCCTAGGAGATTTCATATCTCTTAGATGTTTCTGAAGCTATGATCTAGTATTCTCATGGCATCTGTCTCCCAGTTTTGGAAGTTGTTTCTTCATCTGCTCCTTTCTGAGATTAGGCTTACTCTAGATTTCTTTTGAGTCTACAAGGAATTCATAATCTCTTACAGGGTATACTTGGTGTTGAATACCAAGTCTAAATATGAAAGGTTGAGTCAGACTTCAAATAAGTTCTGCTTTCTCTCAAGGTGTCTTCATTATCCTTTGACCAAGTCTTCAGTGAGTTCTAATGTTTGGTCATGTTTGGTGCCTTCTTCTCCTTACAGTAAATCTCCAAATGAGATACTTTGGATCTCAAAAATAACTTCTTCTTCATCTTCTTTGGTACATGAATGTATATGGTCATGTACATAATATTTTTCATTTCTCATATCATGTGTTTCCTTTTGTAACCTAAACTATAGCTTCCTCAGGGTTATCACTAGTGACCCGAAACAAGGTCAACAAAAGAACAAGCAAGAATAATACTCCTTTGATAATAATAAAACAATAGCATGAATAATCATTACAGTTGTTCCTTTAGAGATATCACTTGTGACCTACCTAAAAAAAAGATCAAAAGTAATAAATACAATACGAAATGAGACCAACACTCTTCTAGTGTTGTGATCAAACATTCCCCATGGTAACCTGGAACCAACACAAGAAGTTTCTCCTAGAGGAGATGTTAGTTGTATCTGGTAAATGATTACATTAAGCATCTATCTCAATATGCTCACATGCTGCCAAGTATAATACTTTTCAAAGACTGCTACCTCAACTATAGTGTTTACTTGTAATGGGGTAGTTATCAACTTGTCATGTGCAACTTTGAATCTTATCAAATTAATTAATCAAACCTGGAACCTAGAGTCTTGTCGTCAAGAATGAGTGTGTTTCTTTTCTTCTAAGTCTCCTTCACTCAAGATGACAAGTTATTTCTTCAACCTATATTCTGTACTAAGACAATATGATATCTTGATAGAAAGTCTTGATAGAAAGTTGCGTTAGAGAATAAACTCTATGATCTCAACTTTAATCAATCTAATACCTTGACTTTAATTTTGACCAAAGGTTAGTATGATGGTCATATATTCAACATCCAAACTAGATCAAAATAATGTCATAACAAATAGATGCATATCAGAATATTCAAACCTGGGTTTCATTATTCCTCTCAATGTGTTGGATCTGAGATTCTTCTGGATCTATGGCAAGAGATCCCTTCTCCTGCAACTACCCTTTAAATCTTAACAATTTAAACATATGTGAGTACATACCGCTGATAGTATTTACAGGTAGTGGCACCATCTCGTAGAAACAGTAATAATTACCATCCCTTTAAAAACTCCAAGGGTGACTGCAACTGGTACTACATCTGATACTTCAACTGATACTGCAACTGATTTTGAAACTGAAAAACTGCAACTTAGGGTTTTATGAGGAAACCCTAATTTTCCAAACTTCCAATTTTGAAATTTTGATCTAGGGGATATATGCACTGAGCTGAGGCGAGTAAGCTCGTGCAGTCAGATTTATGAAAATCCAAATTTTACCCCTTGAAATTGAGCTTGCGGAAATCTGGATTGGTACTTCTAGTATTGGTTCTGGTTTCTTATTTTTTTTGGTTTTCTGGTACTTCCAGTTTTATGCTACCAATCAAAACTAGGGTTTGACTTTTCAGAGGCTCTATCCACTAAAAAGGTGCGCTTAAGCTGCCAAAAGAATCACTCGGGTAGGGCACACTTTTCTAGATAGTTTTTAGGAAAAACTTCCTCTCCAACAAAAAGCCCTAATTTTCTTGTACGACAACAATGTCATTTTTACTTATCCAATGAAAGGTGCTCTCTTCAACTTAGATCTGAAACCATGTTAAGTTTTGAGCTATTATTAGGTTTCTTTTCAATTTACTAGATAACCACAACATAGGTAGGATCATTGAGAGAAACATAATCACAAGATACACATCATTTATCCTGGTAAACCCTCATGGGGAAGAAAACCCATAAAAAATTCCTTAATATAGATAGCCAATACAATGACAAGACAATAAACCAAAACACTAGAGAATATCCAACACTGAGCAATGCGCATCTCTCTTCCTTCTCCCAACTACAAATCTCCAAACTTGCGCACTTTATGAGTGAATGAGTGAGTGAGATAATGAGGTGCTAGCCTCCTTTATTTATACTAGCTGGCAGGCGCTGGAAAGGTGTCTCTTCACTGGGCAAGGCCAACTTGTCTTCTTAGTGGTTAAAACCACTTTAATTAGGTTTGGGGCCCAACTTCTTAATTTTCATAATACAATTAGAGTTTGACCAATCCACAAAAGGGGATTTGATCAATTACAATGCCCGACATGATCAATCCATAAAAGGGGATTGATATAATGAATAATGACTCATTATAAATAGAATACTCTTTGAAGCTACAATATTTCAACATTGTTTACTTGTCTAATGATAATTTTAGAGTCTCCAAAAACTTTCAATTCTTTGACGTTTAAGTCGATGGCCTTCTTTAGTCCTTGGACTAGAGATTCATATTCAACAATGTTATTAGTGCATTCAAATTCTAATCTGCAGGATAAGAAGTTTAATTTCCCCTTTGGGTCAATGAGGATGCATCCCGCTCTCGACCCTTCTTGTGATTTAGAGCCATCAAAGTACAACGTCCAAATTTGGGGAGGAGAATTTCCGATTTCTTCATGTCTAGTTATTTTTTCAATTGCAACCTCCTTGTCTGCTACCCCTGTCGGAGAATCCTGACATAGGATGCTTTCTCCTGTGGTCGCTAGTAAGTCTATTTGGAATATCATTTCGTATTTTTGTGCGGACGGTGTGTCATACATGTGAGGGGATAAATTACCAAAATCAAAATCACAAGAGTAGTTTCCTAACACAGTGAACTCTGTTGACGAGGGTTCATTTTGGGTCTCTAAATCAGTGACGTTATGTTTGAGGTATATTTCTTTGTCGATAGTAATCATGTTTGGATGTCATTTTAATGGCAACCAGAGGTGAGCCCAGTCAGTGGTAAAGTATCCATTTAATTTCTTAGACCAATCTCGGCTAAGTAGCATTCCATAAGCCTCCAGGATGTCTACCACAATTACGTCAATTACTTGAACAAATTTGGGGTGTGTAGCCATTCTGATCATGACATCTTTTAGTTCCCCAATGACCTTTACCCGAGTTCTATCTAGTTGTATAATTTTTTTATCACTTTTGACCGGGGTTGCATTTAGCTTCTTGCAAATTGTCAACGGTATGACATTTGAAGATGCCTCAGAATCGACTAGGCAATTATGTATATTTCTGTTAAAAATCTCAAACGTCAAAGAAGAACGGAGGAACAAAAGGCCTTTCTTTTTTATCCAAAGAACAAGAATTCACATTCGGCTTATTGGTTAAGTTTGTGGGAGATGGGGTGTCTCCTTGGTTAATGTTTGTCATAGAGGTATCTGTCAATTTTAAGTCCTGTAACAAAAAATCCTTTTGTTGAGGAATCCTACACATGTCCATGACAAACATGTTAGCTTTCATCTTCTTCAAGTATTCTACTATGTTGTAGTCTATATTAGACATTTCATGTGTATGTATGTTTGCAGTAATTTTTTAGGAAGAAAATAGGGGGTTGGGGCAATCGACCGCTTGATTTCCTCGAGAATATTGAGTAGTGGTGGGATTAATTTAGACAGGTTGAGTTTTACTTCATGTATGCACAACCAAAATTTCAGTCGAGGGTCCCTGCACCTGAACGACGTTGTTGAAGGGTATCGGGTGATCAGAATCCCATATCAACATAATGATATATTTAGGTGGTTCTCGAATTTATTGATTGGTAACACCCATTGTCGATCCATTGGGTTGTTCAGTTAGAGAGCATTCAACTAGGAATCAATTAGCCATTAGATTCATAGCATGCAACCATTGGGGGAAGTCCCTTTCTGAATGGTTTTCTCGATGGTACGTGCAGAAGGAGTCAGATGCTACATTCCCTAATTCAATGTTAAGGTTGGATGGGGGAGGTTCTATAGCCTTGAAAGGTGGGTTCCTTTTAAAAAAAGGTTTATAAGGATTTTTACTTTGGTTTCCTTCCCCGACACTCCTTTTCATATCTACGATCTTGTTGGAAAGTTTTTTTATCATCCGCTGCAGGTTTTCTAGATCCCCTCCCTGTTTCTCAGGACCTTGTTCTATTTTTTTCCTGAGGGTCATGTTAAAAAAATTCCTCTCTTAGGTAGAGGTTGAGTTTCCTTTTTTATTAGTCATATCTAACCTTCTTTGCATCCTTTCATTTGAAATTCAATCGTTTTAGCTTCTTTGAAATTTTCAGCTAGAGTATGTTTGAAATCCCTTTTTATGAACATAGAAATAGAAGCTAGGTGAGCCAGGTGGATATCGGTGGCCACCCACCTTTTCCAACTGGCTTAAAATGATTTTCTAACAATTTTGGTAATTTACTATTTTTAGCAGTTTTTCGGGTCTTGAAACTTTCGGAGGCGTTTTGAGGCCCTCAACAATGTTTTTTGGGAAAATGGGGAGAAACATCAAGTTCCTTTTATGTTTCCCCCAAAATGAATCTCCTCGACGATACCTTTCCAACGAGATATCATGCGCCTAAAACAGAGATCGTATGCAAATGTTACGACCCCGGGAAGTTGATGTACTAACTTACCCAAACGGGGCCCACATGACTTTTGGCGCTTCATCTCCTAGGGTTAGGTTTTTGGATGTCTAGGGTTTTTGGAATTCTTGTTTATTGTAAAAAGGACTTCAGATCCTCATTGTAATGATCTTCTTGTGAATGACTGCATTTGTCACATCTCTTCTTAGAGATAAGCCGCCACCATTCCAACAAGCTTGTTTTCTGCTACATTTTACAGTTTCAGCTTATTTCCTTATTGAATAGAAAACCAATTTATTGTATATCTATTATTTTGTGTTAAGCACCTTTTAATAATCTATAGTCATTTTTTTCTACTCATAAAATCTGGATCAGTGGTATCAGAGCGATTTGCTCCTTGTCGTCTTAATGCATGTCCCCAATGAGGTTAGAGTACAAAGAGTTGGGTCTCGAGCTTGTTTCTCTTGAGGAAAAAATATCTCGCACGCCCAAGCGACCTCTCATGGCAGTAGAAAATAAAGATGATGGGATAGGAGATACTTTCAAAATGTTTCTTGAGGAATCCCTCACGCAACAGAGGAACGAGATGATGGATAGTTTCATGCAAATCCTTTAGTGGCTACCAACAGGCGATGCATCTTCTTCGAGCAGAGGCGCCACCCCCTTAAAGGTACAAATAAAATTAGATATTCCTATATTTGAAGGTCAGATAGATGCATATGTTGTAGAAAAGTGGTTGAATCTACTAGAAGGGTATTTTTTTGTCCATAACTTTTTGAATAGAGAAACGATTACTTCTACGCTCCTCAAAGCCATTCCCCATGTCAAAGATTGGTGGGAAAATTTGTGTGAGAAAAATGAAACAAAGGAACCCTCATTATTTATAGTCATAGCCACCTGGGAATCCTTTAGGGATACTATTAAGGAACAATACTACCCTTTCAGAAGTTATGACGAATTGTATACCAAATGGACCACATTGCGGCAAGAAAGAGACAAAGCAGTGCCAGATTTCACAAATATCTTCCATACCTTGTGCACAAAGATGGGTATCAAAGATTTAGAGTGACATTTGGTGCTCAAGTATTGCGGTTCTTTGCATAGATACATCCATACCAAAATGAAATTTATGGACATCTCATCCTTGGGCGCGGCCTACCGATACATTGTCAAAATCGAGCAGAAACTCAAACAAAAGACACGACAATTTGGGCCTGGGAACCCCTCACAAAAAAAGCCAAGAAAGGGTGACCCCAACCCATTGAACAAAGGACAATGCAAAGATGGACAGTATCAGGACAACCAGTCCAAGCCGCAAGCAAATAAAGACATCGAAAATACAAAGAAAGACACCGGGAAGTGGTGCGACTTCCATAAGAGCCCTTGGCATAACACTGCTGACTTCCAGTCAAAGTAGTCGTTGGTGGCCGAAGTGAAAGCCTCTGAATCAGATATGGGTTCTAACTCTGATTTAGAACCAGAAAGGGGAAGACAGATCATTGATGTGGAACCCAGTGCCACTACTGCTACCACCAAGATCCAGCTTGGTGAAACAGATGAGCCAAAAGAAGGAGAGCGCCTCTTCCATTCACAAATGTGGGTAAAAGGCACCCCGCTGCACTTCATCATTCATAGTGGTAGCTAGAAGAAACCCATCTCAACAGAGGTCTTCAAGTGGCTGGCCCTATCGACAATGCCACACCCATAACCCTACACCATTGGATGGCTCCGCCAAGGAATCGATATCCACGTCAACCAATAGTGTTGATTGTCGTACAACATCAAGCCCTTCAAAGACGAGGTATTGTGTGATGTTTCTCCTCTCGAAGTTTGTGATTTTATTTTGGTCCAACCTTATTTATGGAAACGTCATGTTGTATATGAGTCTAGACCTTGTAGTGTTATTATTACTTTGAACATGAAATTGTATAGGATACCTGAGGTAGTCCCAACTACTACTATTTCCTTGATCTCTACTAAGAAATGCAGGAAGGTCATCTCTCAGACGAAGAATTTTGTCTTCTTTGTGATTCTCTCTCAGAATGAGTGAAAGATCAAAGTCACATCCAAGGTCTCTATGACCGACCTCTCTACACAATAGAAGCAAGTAGCTAAGGTCGTAGAAGAATACTCAGATATCTTCTCCTCACCTATAGGGGTACCTCTGCACTGCCAAGTCAAGCACCCCATCGATATGACCCTCGGTGCACCACTGAACAATGGGCTATTCTATCACTGCTCTATGTTAGAGAATGAGGAGATCAAGTGACAGATCCAAGAACTTCTCCACAAGGGGAACATCTATCCCAAATCATCACCTTGCAGGAGCCCAATTGTGCTGGTACAGAAGAAATATGGAACCTAGCGACTTTGCATTGATTACCGGGCTCTGAATAAAATCACAGTAAAAAATCGGTACCTAATTCCCCGACTCGACGACCTCCTTGATCAACTCATGGGGGCCAAATACTTTAGTAAGATTGATATGAAGTCTGGCTACCACCAAGTCCCGATAGAACAAACATATGTATGGAATATCACCTTCAAGTTGAAGGAAGGCCTTTTTGAATGGTTGATCATGCCCTTTGGTTTGACAAATGCTCCAACCACTTTCATGAGGATGATGGACAATATCCTGTGACCATTCACCAATAATTTTGTAGTGGTGTATCTGGATGACATTCTCATTTACAGCAAGACTTGGTTCGAACACTTGCAACATATTCTACACACCCTGCGGCATCACAAGCTATATGCCAACTTGGAAAAATTCTCCTTCGACATGGACATGGTCCATTACCTAGGCTACATCGTTGATCAACATGGCGTACATGTGGATCCATCCAAGATCAAAGTCATTTGTGACTGGACATCCCCAACCACACTCACTAAGCTTCAGAGCTTCTTGGACCTTGCCAATTTCTACCGCAGGTTCGTGTTGGGATTCTCCCATATTTCATGGGCCTTTAGCCAAATAACCATGGGTGGTGGTAAGGAGAAATTTGCATGGGGCCGGTCCCAACAACAAGCATTCGATGATTTGAATCAGTGCTTCTACTCATTTGTAGTACTTTCACTACCAAACTTGAAACATCCCTTTGAGATCGATACAGATGCTTCAGACTATGTTGTGGGTGTCATTCTCACTCATCATGGCCACCCCATGGACTATAATAGTCAGACACTATCAGATGTTGTCTGTAAGTACCCTACTTAAGACAAAGAAATGTACTCCATTATGCAAGCCTTTCACCAGTGGAGACATTACATTCTTGGGAAGGAGATAATCATCCACACTGATCATAAGTCATTGCAATTCATGCAGACACAAGGAAAATTGCAGAATGACCTCCATCAAAAGTGGTCCACATACTTGCAGCAATTCCACCTCAACATCAAGTACAAAACAAGAATAACCAACCATGTCACTGATTTCCTCAGCAGACCGCCAGTCACATCACTCACCATGGTGCTAGAATCTTGTGGCCATGAGATCTCTGGATGGACCCAACTCTATGAGATAGACCTAGAATTCACCACCACCTACCAAATGTTGGGTACAAATGCAGTTGTCGATAATTTCCATCTTTAGGATGGGTTGTTGTGTCATCTGGGCCATATATGTGTTCCATCAAGAAAGTGAGAGAAGTTGATCTATGAAGCCCACTATAGTCGGGTGGCAGTACACTTTGACGTCGAAAAGACAGTGGCGATGCTACATAAAAATATCTACTGGCCAAAACTTTGATAGGAGGTCAACAAGTATATCAGGTCCTGCACTGCCTGCGCTATTGCCAAACCGACCACTATGAAACAAGGCCTATACAACCCTCTTCCTACTCCTAACACGCCATGGTAATCCATATCAATGGACTACATGTCGGGCCTCCCATCAACCAAGTGGGGAAATGACAGTGTTTTGTGGTTGTTGATCAATTTTCTAAGATGATGATTCTGGTTGCCTCTAAGAAGAGAAACACAATAGAGGTAACTGACAATCTCTTCTTTGAACGAGTCTGGGTACATTTTGGAATCCAAAAAACCATTGTCTCACATCATGACAGTCGATTTCTCAGCACATTCTGGTCGAGTCTCTGGTCACTATTGGACACCAAGCTCACCAAATCCATGGCCTTCCACCCCTAGACAGATGGCCAAAGTGAGGTCATAAATCGAATGATTGTGCATATCCTTCACATGTATTATTACAATCACCCTCTCACATGGGATGAGAGCCTTCACTATGTCCATCATAGCTACAACCAAGCCCTGGATAGCTCAACCAGGCACAACCCCTTTCAGGTGGGGTTGGGATTCCAACCATTGGGTCCCATAGATGTTGCACTTCCCCTTGCGGTCACCTCGACCGAATCATCTCCTGCTCGAATTGAAGTTGAAAAAGCCACCCGGTTCATTGAGAGGATCCATCACATCCACCATTAGGTTCAGGATATCCTACATAAGTCTAATGACAAGTACAAGTAGATCCATGATCAATATCGGGTGGCACATAAGTTTTAGGTGGGCAAAAAAGTTTGGTTTCACTTGCATAAAGAACACCTTACATGAACCCATCATAAGATTCACCCACTCCATTATGAACCATACACCATCACCAAGGTCATGGGGGATAATTATTTTGAGCTCAACATTCCTCCTTTCCTTGGCTTGGACCCAATGTTCAACATGGATATTCTTTGCCCTTATTTCCCACCATTATTGAGCACCTCAGAAGTAGCAGAACAACTGACACCAACATAGCTCAACCCCGACTGCATACAATAGGAATCCAGTGATCAGATTGTGGACACACAGATCAAGGGCACTCAACAACAAAGGATCCAGCTTTATCGAGTCATCAAAACAGGGCAGCTCCTGCACCAAGGCAAGTGGCTCACCCGGGGCCAAATTCAACAAAACTTTCCTCATTTGATGGGGGAACTCAATGCAATGGAGACCATTGATTCCTAAGGAGGGAGGATTGATCCAGGTGGATATCGCTGGCCACCCCCCTTTTCCAAATGGCTCAAAACAATTTTCTAGAAATTTTGGTAATTTTACTATTTTTAGTAGTTTTTCGGGTCTTGAAACTTTTGGAGCCGTTTTGAGACCCTAAACGATGTTTTTTTGGAAAACGGGGAGTAACATGGAAGTTCCTTATATGTTTCCCCCAAAATAAATCTCCTCGATGATACCTTTCCAATGGGATATCATGCGCCTAAAACAAAGATGATATGTAAAAGTTACAACCCTGGGAAGTTGATGTACTAACTTACCCAAACGAGGCCCACATGACTTTTGGCGCTTCAATTCCTAGGGTTAGGATTTTGGATGTCTAGAGTTTTTGGCATTCCTGTTTATTGTTAAAATTCCTTCAGAGCCTCATTGTAATGATCTTCTTGCAAATGAGCACAGTTGTCACATCTCTTCTCAGAGATAAGTTGCCACCATTCCAACAAGCTCGTTTTCCGCTTCATTTTACAATTTCAGCTTATTTCCTTATTGAATAGAAAACCAATTTTATTGTATCTCCATTATTTTTTGTTAAGCACCTGTTAATAATCTGTAGTCATTTCGTTCTACTCTTAAAATCTGGATCACTTGGAGAGCATTAGCGTATACTTCAATCTGCAACTCCTGGGTAGGTTTAGCCTCGAGTTGGAATTTGTTCAAAATTGTGGTGAATCTTTGGTTGAAATATTTAACCTTTTATTTTGGACTCATAGTGGCGACAAAAAATTTAGCCATTAAAGGTCCTGTAGTAGTTTCTTCAGCAAATTTGTCCAAGAAATCCTTTTGAAACTTTGTCCAATTAGTTATAAAACCAACTGGTAGGTTGAAATACCAAGTCGAGTCTGGATTTTCAAAGGTATAAGGAAAATGTTTGCACACTACATATTCATGTTGCATATTCATAAACTTTATAGATAACATGAACTTCTTAATATGGTCCTTAGGAAATCCAAAGGTTTCGGGGTCGAATTTAGGAAGTAATTTTTCTGAATGTCTGGGTAGGTTATGCACCTGTACTAGGATTTCCAAAGCATCTCTAGCCAACCATGGTTGATTGTCTCTAGGTTGGTATCCCCCTTTTCCCTTGTTATCGTTATTATCCTCCATGTCTTCTGATACGAAACCTAAGCAATCTGAGTTAGACCCTTCTTCTTCAGATTCAAAATCATTAGGTTCAGATTAATTACTAACTGGTGTTTCGTGTATCATATTAAGGGGTTGTTTGATCTCTGTGAGGGAAAAATCTATCAGGTCTTCTACCGTGTGAACAAATACCTGATCAGGGGTTTCAACAACTGGTTTTCTTATTTGTTTCTTTGAGGAAGCAAAGGAGCTAAAGGTAACACCCTAATCTGTCAGGCATAAGCTTTGGTGATTCTTCTGAACTTATTTAACTCTTTGTGGGGAAGAGCGTAAGGTATTTTAGGGTACATGTTTTCTTCCTTTTTGTGTTGAGGTGAGTTACTCATATCAGGAGTACTCTATGTATGTGGGTTGTCTTGAGAGAGACTAGCCATGGATGTGGGTTGTTTTGAATCTATAGGTTTTGTGGAATATATTATTAGAAATATTTTTATCCATACATTAGTTCAACCTCTCCTTCTAGCGCCAATTCTGTTGAGGGGCCTGAGATACCTTTAAATCAACAATAGGAACCAAACCTGCTTAAGAGGACCATTTAGACTCGTAGGCATTTGATGAGTGGTAAGGTTTTCCAGATTCGTGATCTGGCTAGAATTATCGATGGGATTTAATCGTGATTGATAGATATGTCTTTTTTGTAAAACCTTTCCTCAGGCTACACAATTCTCTTTTTGGTTATTTTCTAACATTTGTAACAAAAGAAAGATAGAGCTTAAACTAAATGGTAGAGGGACGTTAATTATGTGTTGGAGAAAGCTGGGTTTTAGGATAGCCTTTATACCTTAGAATGCAAACAAAGAAGATCTAAACTACTTTAAACTAACATTAATACCATTTTGATTTGTAAACATTCAACATCGTCTGAGATAACAGTTACATAAATACAATATATACATGACAAGAAGTTAGTGCAAGAAAAGTAATTTTCAATGATCTATTATCAATAACAGGTTAATACAATCAATTTCTATTTATAAACTAGAATAAAAGAACTGTTATTGTTGAAATAATGTAACTGCAAAGTGTATTATTATTATTATTTGATATATTATTCATTGGATCAATCCCCATTGTGGATTGATCGTGTCGGCTATTGTAAAAGGACCAAATCCCCTTTTGTGGATTGGTCATCATTTAATTGTAATAGGCAGAAAACGAAGTCGGCCCCAGAATATGTCAAAGAGGCCCTAGAATATAATAAAGGTGGTTATAACCACCCAGGAGAAGAAGTTGACCCTACCAGTGAAAGGACACTCCCACACGTGCAAGTATTGTATAAATAAGGAGGCTAGCGCCTCACTTAGACACACACTCACTTGTTCATTGAGAGACAAGTTTCGGAGTTGCAGTTGGAGAAGAGAGAGAGAGAGAGGTGCATCTTTGGGAGAGGACATTCAATACTTGTTTGAGTTATCTCTTGGCATTGTATTGGCTATCTATAATAAGGAAGTTTTGCTGGGTTTTCTTCCCCTAGAGGGTTTCCCAGGATAAATGATGTGTCTCTTGTGATTGTGTATTTCTCAGTGATATTATCTTATGTTGTTGTTATTCATTGAAATGCAAAGAACTATAATAATGGATTAAACATTAACATGGTATCAGAGCCAAGCTGAAGAGAGCATCTTTCAAAAGAGAAAAGTGAAAAACGTCATTGTTGTCGTACATGCAAATTAGGGTTTTTTGTTGGAGAGGTAATTCATCCCTAAAACCATATAGAAAAGTGCGCCCTCCCCCAAGGATCATTTTGGCACCTTCAGCGCAAATTTTCAGTGGCTAGATCTCCCAGAAAGTGAAACTCTCGTTTCACAAAGTACCAGAAGTACCAGAAAACCAGAGTACCAGAAGTACCAGAAGTACTAGAGTACCAGAGGTACCCGAAAACCATAAGCACCAGTCTAGAAATATGCAGATCAAGTTTGGAGGGGTAAAAGTTGGATTTTCTCAGATCCAAGCACACCAGGCTACTCGCCTCAACCAAGCGCACCTCCTGGTAAGTTTAGAATTTGATTTTGAACATTTTCATTTTTGGACATTTTCCCAGCTTCAAGTAAAATATGTCTACAAGCGTTAATCTTGTTGACAAGCTTGAAGGTGTGGAAAAATTTCGTGCCTGGAAGTATAGGATTGGTCTCATTCTTGAAGAGAATGACCTAGCAAGATTCATCAAAGAAGAAGTGTCGGATCCAGTCGATGTTGCAGAAAAATCAAAGCACCAAAAGGACACAATCAGGGCCAAAAGAATCATTGCAGATTAAATCAAAGACCACCTGATTCCCTATGTGTCATCAAAGAAGACTTTGAAAGAAATGTTTGATGCCCTAAATAGACTATATGAAGGAAAGAACATAAACCAGAAGATGAATCTTATAAATCAACTCAATAATACAAGAATGCAGAAAGGAGAATCAATCCAAGAATACTTCTCCAGAATATCCTAATTCAAAGAATGACTAGAAGCAATTGGAGATACTATAGACGAAGAAAAACTTATAATGATAGCCCTAAATGGTCTCACGAGACCTTGGGATGCATTCATCCAAATTATTTATGCCAGAACAGAGAACCTAAAGTTTGATAGTCTATGGGAAGAATGCATCCAAGACGAAACAAGAGTAGCTAACTGAGAGGCTTTACTAGCAAGAGATGAAGATCAAACCCTAGATACTCACACTAAAGGAGGAAGAAAGAAGTCTTACTTCCAGAAAGAAACTTACAAAGAGTCTCAACCCCAAAACAAATTCAATCATAAAGAATCTCATCCAAGGAGATTTCAGAAGAAGGACAACGAAAGGAAAAACATTACTCATCTGTACAATGATACCATTGTGACAAGATGGGACACATTGTGAAATTTTGTTCAGCTAGACGAGAAGAGTACAAGAGGAAACAAAAGAGGCACCATGCCCATGTAGTTGAAGATGAAGATCCACTTGCAAATATGTTAAGAGAACAAATTAAATAACATGTCTTAATCTCGGCCCTCTCAGGATCAGTAACACCTGGAGAGGACACTTGGCTCATTGATAGTGGTGCCTCCAAGCACATTTCAGAAAAGAAGTTTTCTCAGAAAGTGACAGTTGGAGATGATTACCAATATCCCATCAAGGAAGTAGGAGAATCAAACTACAAACTGAATTCAAGGAATTCAATGAAGACGAAGGACATACTTTATGTACCAGGTTTGACAAAGAACCTACTCTCCATTTCAACATTAGAAAAGAAAGGCTTCAGAGTTTCCTTTATAGATGGATGAGTTATTATGTGGGCTAAAGGAGAAACCTTAAATGAAGCAATCATCATTGGAAGTGAAGAAAATGGCTTGTATAAGCTAAAGGGTCACTCAGATGCTGCCATGACCCATGCCATTGAAAACTCATGTGAACTTTGGCATAGAATATTAGCTCACATTAACTACAAGGGGCTACCATACATATGCAAAGTTGTCACATGTTTACCAAAACTCAAGGTTGATCATGAAGATGTATGCAATGGATGTGCACAAGGGAAGAACATCAAGAACCCTTTTTCGAAGAGAGACAGTAAAGCAGAAGGAGTCCTAGAACTCATCCGTTCAGATGTGTGTGGCCTAATTCCATCGTCCTCCATGAGTGGGTATGTATACTATGTATCATTCATTGATGATTATTCTCGTAAGACCTAGTTGTATTTTTTGAAATCTAAAGATGAAGTGTTCAGCAAGTTCAAGGAATTCAAAGCCTTGATAGAGAATATTTCTGAAAGAAAGATCAATATACTCAGGTTAGATAATGGAGGAGAATACACCTCAAAAGAGTTCGTGAGCTTCTACAAAGATGTTGGGATCAAGAGGGAACTCACTACTCCCTATAATCCTCAAAAAAATGGTGTGGCTGAAAGAAAGAACAGAATGATAATGGAAGTTGTGAAGACCATGATCCATGATCAAGATCTTCCTATGTGATTATGGGCAGAAGAAACAATGACAACCGTATATGTTCAAAACCAATTGTCCAATAGTGCACTTGTGTTCAAGACCCCAGAAGAGATGTTCACCAGAAAGAAGCTAGAGGTAAGCCATCTCAAAATATTCGGTTACCTAGTATTTATACATATACCGAAAGAGAAAATAAACAAGATGGAACCCTCAGGAAAGAAGGGATTATTTGTGGAATACTGTGAGGTCTCCAAGGCCTTCAGGATCTATATACTAGGTCACCACCACATTTATATCAGCAGGGATGTGACCTTTGATGAAGATGCAATGCTCAAGAAATTGAGAAAATGCCATCTTGAAGAGGTATATGAAGAGGAACCCGTAATCCCCAAAGTTGCAGAATCAGTGAGGGAGGTTCCCATAGCTTCTGAACCAGTGAAGGAAGTCATAACTTCCCCTAATGAGGAAATTCTAGAATATCATGACGTATTAGAGTTTCAAGAACCTCCTCAGATGACAGTCTCCCATAAAATAAATCCAGTGTGGGCCAGAGAGCTTATTCAAGATGGAGAGAAATATGGTGTTCCCGAAGGAACCACGAGACATGTGAAGAAACATAAGCCATTCTCCAGTCATATGGCTTTGATGTGTGATCTCCTAAAAAAGGAGCCTACCTACTTTGAAGAAGCCATTTAGAAGAAAGAATGGGCAGATTCCATGATAGAAGAATACCAATCCATAATAAAGAACGATATATGGGAAATAGTTCCCAAACCGAATAACAAGGATGTGGTATCATCCAGATGGCTCTTCAAAATAAAACATGTTGCTGATGGAAGTATTGAGAAGTATAAAGCAAGATTTGTAGATCGTGATTTTTCTCAAAAAGAAGGCATTGACTATGAAGAGGCATTCGCTGCTATAGTCAAATACACTTCGATCAGAACCATCATAGCCCTTGCAGCTAAGATGAAGTGGAATTTACACCAGATGGACGTAAAGACAACTTTTCTAAATGGTGTTATCGAAGAGGAAGTGTATATAAATCAACCTCAAGGGTTTGAAGCTGAAGACAGGAAGTCTCATGTCTGCAAGTTGAAGAAAGCCTTGTATGAATTGAAGCAATATCCTATATCTTGGTATGGCCGAATAGACAACTTTCTGACGAGCTTTGGATTTACCAAGATTAAAGAAGATTCTAACCTCTACTTCAAGGTTATGAACGATGAGCTAGTGATACTATTGCTATATGTGGATGACTTATTCTTAACTGGAGAAGAAAATATCATCACCGAATGTAAGAAGAGACTCGCTTTAGAATTTGAGATGAAATACCTTGGCCTAATGCATTAATTCTTAGGTCTTGAGGTATGGCAGAGTCTAGAGAGGATCTTCCTTAACCAAGGGAAGTATGCAATCGAAATCTTGGAGAGATTCAACATGTTAGAGTGCAAGCCCATGAATAGACCCATGGAAACGAAGCTGAAGTTGTTGGTCGATACTTCGTCAGAATTGATTGATGTCACACTGTACAGATGGATTATTGGATCGATGATGTACTTGAAAAACACCAGACCAGACATTTGTTTTGTCGTGAACACCTTGAGTCAGTTTCTGGTAGAACCCAGACATGTTCATCTTGTGGCTACAAAACATGTGATGAGTTACCTTAAGGGTACATTATATTGTGGTCTCAATTATGATGGAGATCATGATTTCACATTGAGTGGGTACACTAATTCAGATTGGGCAAGAAGTGTTTCTGACAAGAAAAGCACTTTAGGATGTTGTTTCAATTTGGGATCAACCATGATCTCATGGCAGAGTAGGAAGCAATCCAACATTGTTCTATATTATGATGAGCCAGCCTTGTGTTGTGATGATGATGATGTATTATTTTTATACTAATACATATTGATGCAGATGATGATTGCATTCCTTTGAGAATGATGATGTTGCCAATGAAGAAGACTTCTGATGATTTATAGATATGCCATTCAGTGTTCCAAGATGATATTGATTATGCTTTCCTCCTGATGTTGTTGATGATAAAGGCCTATCTCTCGTCTGATGTTGTTGAAGAATACCCTTCTTGTTAAGGGGGAGTGTTGAAATAATGTAACTGCAAAGTGTATTCTTATTATTATTTGATATATTATTCATTGGATCAATCCCCATTGTGGATTGATCATGTTGGCTATTGTAAAAGGGGCAAATCCCCTTTTGTGGATTGGTCATAATGTAATTGTAATAGGAAGAAAGAGAAGTTGGCCTAGAATATATCAAAGAGGCCCCAGAATATAATAAAGGTAGTTATAACCACCCAGAAGAAGAAGTCAGCCCTTCCAGTGAAAGGACACTCCTACACATGCCAGTCTTGTATAAATAAGGAGGCTAGCGCCTCACTTAGACACACACTCACTTGTTCATTGAGAGACAAGTTTCAGAGCTGCAGTTGGAGAAGAGAGAGAGAGAGGGGCACATATTTGGGAGAGGAAATTATGTACTTGTTTGAGTTATCTCTTGGCATTGTATTGGCTATCTATAATAAGGAAGTTTTGTTGGGTTTTCTTCCCTTAGAGAGTTTCCGAGGATAAATGTTGTGTCTCTTGTGCTTGTGTATTTCTCAATGATCTTATCTTATGTTGTTGTTATTCATTGAAATGCAAAGAACTATAATAATGGCTTAAACATAACAGTTACAACCTTATAAGATAACTTCAAATAACAGATACAACAACTCTTACTCAATACAAAAACAAATATTGAATTCAAAGACAGAGATAATCCCCCTCGATCCAATCACATTCACACCTCAGATGAAAGAAGTGCCATTGGTTCTAAACAAAACTTCTTAATTAAAATAAATTGCACATAAATAATTCTCTTACAATATTCCAGAAAAGTATTTCTCTCCAAAACCATCGACCCTTGATACAAGGTTGATTCCCCTATTTATAAAAAATAACTAAACTAAAATAACTACTAAAGTTGTGTTAAGTTAAGAAAATGCCACGTGGCAGACTTTGTTTATTTTTTCTCTTTTTCTTCTCTTTTGATCATTTGGTGGTTTTACTAAAGTGGCTTTTTCCTCTCATATTCTAACCATTTGCAGAAGAAATCTTCGCATGCATTTTCATACGATAACCTGTGTTGATCCATTAGAGCAGAGAGGACCTCCTTCATCTCAATTTCCCATTCTTTGTACTTGATTAGTTTAACACTCAAGCATTGTAAGACTGTGAGAGATTTAATAAGAGGCTCCATGAACCTCTTCACTTGACCCGATATCATTCTTGAAACCTGTGAAATCTCCATTTCACATACCTGGTCTTGATCTTCATGTCGCTTAACTATGTCACGTAAATTGGCGAAATCTTCTGGTGGACCAAACTATGGCAAGTAGATATTCCTCATTTCCTAATTTATTTTCTCCCAACTATTCTCACACTCTTCCCATATCTCCTGCATTTTCCATCAGAGTTCCTGGACCATGCTTACCCAGTGTTCAATTGCCTTCCTTATTTGGGCGATGTTGTTGTCCATCAACACTCGGATTCCATGCTCTTCTGTATCTTGGCCCTTATGTACTTCGATTATGTATTCTATCTATTATAAGGCTTGATATGCCTTCTCATACCATCGCTGCATGTCTTTACAAGTTTCCATACCCATGAGGGTATCTTCTTGGAAATCAGTTATGCGAGTAGTGAAGAGGTATCTCTCCCTTGTGAATTGTGCATACATATATTGGAACTCACACTTCAAGAGTACCACTGCCTGTGTTGAATTTTGGTAATACTCTGCTTGATGTCACAAATGGTCCAGTTCTTTATTCATGGCGGCTACCTCCCTTTGATTCCTTTTTTCCATGTCTAAAGTGACATCGGTTATGGAAATCCCTGCTCCGATTAGCTCAATCATCTTATCATTTTCTGTGTCAAACAACATCTCCTATGTGGTTATGAGAAGTGTGAGATCAAGTGTGAG
Organism: Picea engelmannii; assembly: GCA_009831015.1. Lineage (NCBI taxonomy): Eukaryota > Viridiplantae > Streptophyta > Pinopsida > Pinales > Pinaceae > Picea > Picea engelmannii. The sequence goes on from ML797492.1 coordinate 153,493, forward strand.
CTTCCTTTTCTTGATTGATATTCTTATCACAACTTTCCTTTTCCTGTCATAAGAAATTGCCTGTATATCAACGACTTCGTCTACTAGTTCAGGGCTCTGTTCATCTCCCCAAGATAGAGTACTTTGTAGGCTTCCTACCATATAGAGGTGTTCCATGGTAGGTTCTCTTAGTTCCCTAGCAGGTGAAATTCCTGTATGTTCTAGTGACTAAGCCTTCTATTGGTCCTTGTCGGTTGATGTATTCTTGGTCCTAGATGGGGAAAAAGGTGAATGATCGACATTAGCTGGGAGTTCATTCGCTGAGATGATGATTTTTGGCTGCCCCGTTCCTTCTTCTTGTTTACCAGCATCCAAGTCATTCTTGGAGCTATCATTATGAGGATGTGTTCCCAATTGATCGATAAATACGGTGTCAAGAGTTCTCCTAGCTACCAAGTTGTCTTCTTGAGGATTTGGAGTCACGTCATCGGAAAATGGAGCATATTTTTCCCCTGGTTCCTTCTCCTATGTGATTGGCATAGGGGTTATGTGTGATTCCTCTGACTCTTACTCATCGCCATATATTTTGATTAAATCTATGAGGACAATAGGCATACCCATACCACTTGATGTTATCATTGACCTTAGCTGGGTTGTAGTAGTCACCGATGATCCTACCTGCGGTGACATAAGGCTGGGGTTTTCTTGATCAACGGTCTCCTCTGGCGGAATTGTCTCTGAGCCATTTATCTCTTCCTCGTGATTACTTGTGTCGGTCGGGGTAATCCTAAAGGGTCCTATCAAAGGATTAAGTGGGGGATATTCCCCTAATATTTGCATAACTCTTTTGGCTTCTTCTAGTAAAAATGTCCCCCTCCTTCATGCCTCTGCTACTTCTGCGACTCCGCTTTCTTCTCTTACCCTGAGGGATTCTTGATTTGTCTACTCTATTGTCTCAACTTGTTCATAATAGTCATTTATTTGAATTTGGTCATATTAGGGTCATCCTTTCTATGGAGCACTTCCTCCCAATCCTAGGCACCCTCAGTAAAGATCTCATCTTTGAAACTATCATGAGAATATGGCCAACATGAGGACACTTGCGATGCATGCTAGAGTACTAGGCCTTTTGGATCATGCTTGGGAAAACGGCCTGCGGGGAACCAATATTCAAGCTTACTCAATCCCTCTTGTTTCACCTATGCAATGTCTTTTACCATGTAAAACCCGATATGAAAACTATAGGGTATGAAATCCCTCTTCTTATCCTTTACCAAAGAGGTATTATAGCCTTACAGAATGGTCTTGTAACAAATTTCTCCCAAAATGAGACGGTATGGGACATGAACGGGGAGTAGGTGTGGTGCGCTAGTAGCCCCGAAAACTTTGATATAAGTGCTTGTTTCTTCAAAATACCAGTGGCCCACTTTGGAAATCATATTTTTGGTTGTCATTGAAAGCCTTGGGCATTCTTTTCTAAATACAATGAAGTGCACTTAGGCTATGAACTCATCACATATCAGGGCATACAAATTTTTGTACCTATTTTCCCACAGAATGCTGAAATAAACATGCACGGGTAGCTCGACAACATGACAACTTAAATTCATACCTGCAAAAACGTTTCTCGCGCAGATTGTGTCCAATAGGTATGATGCCATGTGGAAAACTGGTTTTCTCCATCCTTTGGTGTTTGGGCTTGTAGGATGTTGATACTCAGTTGTTTGAGATTGCCATGATGTATGCTAAGGGAATCCATGCTTCTGAAAACTTTGAGCAATATTTTTCCCCATACAATCAACAGATTAAAGTCATTAAATACATATAAGGCTCTATGAGGTTTACCATGTTGTACCATCCATTTATCCTGGTTGTGAACTTCTTATCTTCTTTCTGCCACGAGGCCAGCAACTTGTTGGTGTCATGGAACTCATAAAATATGACCACAAATTATTTATTCAACCTCTCTAGGTCTCTGAGTTTGTAGTATTTTTGTACCTCTACTGGAAGAAAGACACCAACACATTCACCTTCCTCATTATTGACTACGCATTTCATCGCATCTGTGTGGTCAATCATCCATCTAAGGGTTTTGATGCAGGGAAAAAATAAGGTGCGACAGGCCACCATATGTAGATATGATCTCCTAATGTTTGGGAAAACCTGGTCATTCAATATCTTGACATCAGGGTCGCTGTGAAGTGTACATTTGGGTAATATCCTTGATTGATTTTGTTAAAATCATCTCCTCAATGTGGGAGAATTAATTTAGATCCAGTGCTTGCCTCTGTGTCTCCGAATGCTAGAGTCTGGGTGAACTGTTTCTTAGTGGAAGTTTGTATGACCGGCTCCATTTTTTAAATGAAATCAATTTCTCTTGCGGAAATCGGTGTCGACCTTTCATCGATCTTCAATTATTTCATCTTGGGCATTCTTGGTGAGCATATGGTCATCGAATTTTTCAGAGGCATCTTCCTCTTCCTCGTAGAAAATGACCTGAGCTTACTGGTAATTGAAGTGGCACAATGAGTTGTTACCTTTTCGATGCTCTCTCTTGCTCCTTTCTCTACTCGGGAGATCAACGATTTGCGAATGGAACACCATGCTTGGGCATATATCTCATAAATTTAAAACATACCTACCTTGTCACATCGAGTCTTAAATTCAAGAGTAAAAATATGCTCTATACAATCTATAACAGAATCCACACCATGATTATGATTAAATGCAACGCAGGCTGGCGGTGTAGGAGCGTCTTATTTTAAGTTCATCGGTGAATTCAAATTTTGAAAGTTGGACATCGCACAATGTCATGTTATTGGTTACGTGAAGCTCTTAATTGTTCTAACAAATTGCATACCTCGTCCTTCACTTAGATAGAGGTCTCTCCTCAAATTACCTGAGCATTTTTCACACTCCAACGGAACTAGTATGATTGATATCGAGGATAAGCAATATTCCAGATTGACCAGGTTCATCGGTGGATAGAGATTCAAACTAAAATAAAAAAAATTGGTGTTCTAGCAATCTATCGATAGTTGGTGAGTGCATCAATGCCAAAAAATTGTCTTTAACATTGTTTCGTTGGTCCCCTAGGAAAAAATTTCGATGCCAACCCAAAACTGCCCCATAGTGATGACGTGGAAGTATAGATATGACATGGGGGACATCAAAATATGACGTGGGAAATACCTGAGCAATAAAGACTATTTACGTGGAAAAAAACGTGGCGGTGGATTTGACCCCTTGAGCGTGGGGAGCGTTTCTTTTCGGTGTCGTTGATTTTCTTCTTGACATTTGTTACCGTTCCCTTTCTCCCTCTTCATTGATGTCGACGATATATCGACAATCGACGATCGACGATTGTTGTTGCCTATGTTGATGGTTTACCTTTCGTATTTCGTCAATGCCGACGGTACATCGACTATTTTAGAAAACTTTTTTCGTAGGCCAGAATCAACGATTGACACACCCTTTCTCCCATTTTTCGATGTCGATGGTACATCAGCGATCAACAATTATTTTTGTTATGTGGGTATTTTGCCTTTCGGATTTCGCTGATGTTGATGATGGGCGCATGGCTCAAATTTTAAGCTGTGTACACTTATTCTAAATGCCAGGTTTACTTATATAAAAATGTCAATATGTTCAACAACTCCAAACCAAAACGAATGTGATCGTTGATAAAACATAACAATATAAAAAAACCATTGATCCCTACACAACTGTCTCTATTCAGAAAAGACAAAGTTGTACCCAAAAGAAAAAAAAATACAAAAACTTTTAGGGTGTGTTGAGTGCTCAATAGATCCAAGGGGATCTTGGATCATGAATCGATTTTGGTGATAGAGGAAGAGGAGCAGGAGGCTTCAAAGGGTGAGTAGAGTTCACAGAATTCCAGCGTGGGGAGTCAACCTTCATATGGGAGGAGGGAGTTATCACCTTCCAATTTTTTTAGGAGACCTAGTTGGTATGTAATGAAATTGATGGATGCTCAAGAGCAGGAGGGGCTCCTAGGAGTACATATAGGGAAAGCAGGCCTCTGAAGAAGTGTTCATAATTCAGGGCATTGATGTGTATCGTCATCGATTCCAAGACTTCCAGTGTTTATGGAGAAACTAACCATCAACATTGGAGGGATACTAGTGTGTAGGATAATGTGTGTGACATTATGCCAGGGTTGGAGGGAGAACAAGTTCCAGGTGGTTCTTTTAGAAGTACCTTCCTTTCTAAGAGGGAGTGTTGATGTTTTGTAGCATCAGACATGTACTTCCACATTGGTTTTGTTTCTAACATGTGGAGGTCATCATTAATACCTCTCAAGACTTAGGAAATTCACTTTAGTAAAGTGATTATGAAAGTGAATGCCTTTTTATAATTAATTGAGTTTAATTTAAGGAAATGCCTAAGTTTTGGCATTAGTGAATTAAATTAAATATAAGCCATTGATCTCAAGTGTTGGTGAGATCTAATCTCAACCATTGATCACTTTGGAGATCTAGGGTTTTGGATTTAGGGTAAACTCAACATTGTAAAAGGTAGCTAAGGTGAGAGGAGGAGACACACACATAGTGAGATAGTGAGATCTCATTGATTGGGTGGAGGACTTTCATCCAAGTGTGCAGTGGCAGGGTCCGAGGAAGGGTGCAAGGGGCAACAAAGGAAGTAGCGTCCAACAAGATCGAAGGAAATATCTTGAGGTGTGCTAGTCTATTCATGTTGTTTTTTATTTTTCCTTGGGTGGGCCATTATCCTAGGATAAGAGCCCATATTTTGTCTTAATAAAATCATCACAGTACTGATTTTCCATTATCGGTTTTTCCAGGGGTATTTACCAAGAAAATTACGTGTGTAAATGTATTTGGTTTCATGTTTTGCTTACATTGATTTATTTATGTAAATTGTTAAAACCCAGTCGTGCATTTTATTCACTTAATCTTCTTAATAAGTTTATTACAACAAGGTATTTGCTAGGAAATAAATTGTTAGGTGTTGAGTCTGAAATTTAACACTAGCCATGTGTGGACTTTAAAGAAGATTCTATAAGGTCCAAAACTTATCACTAATTGAGGGTTGAGGAAGTCAAATCCCTAACCCTCGATGACTATCGGGCTATGTTAAATACCAGGTTGTTAGGAGGAGAAAGGGTTCCATTCTTTTGTATTGTACTTGTTCCATAGTTTAGCAGAGCATCCACAGAGTGGTATTTTGAGAGCATACCAGAGGAGGTAGGAGATTATGTAGTAGCCATTCATGGCACAATATCAAAGGTAACTCCATAGTGAGTGCCTCTTTCTTTGTACTTGCTTTTCATAATTGAAGAAAAGATAGCAGAGCATAAGCCTCACCTTCTAGCTGGGTTTTCTTTCGTATTGTGTTTCCCACGATACATCTTGTGCTCAATTGTGTGGGTATGTTTTTTCGCGTTCATTCATTTTCTTATTCAATTAATTTGCTAAATTCAAGAAAATATAGTAATTAACTAATCCGAGATCTAAAGAAATAAACTGCAAAAATATAAGATTTTATAATAGTTTAAGATCTGTTGTGAAGAACTGTTCTAGTGGAATATCCATGACAGTTTACAGATCAATTATAAACACAATGCAATATTGATATGCATATGCAAATGCAATTGTAATATGAGTGCACCTAGCTAGGATTTGAGAATACATTATAGATGCATAATTGAAAATAAAAATTGCAAATAACCATTGAAACTTGTTATTGTTTGATTAACTGTAAAACTTCTAAAATAACCAATAGCAAACTAAGGGAAACCTATAATTTAACTAAAGGTTACATCTCCATGTCTAAGTGTTAGAACCAAAATTAAAATATAAGTAAGGGAAAACAATATATACATGAGATTATCTACAACAAATATGTATGAATCTTATAGTGACTATGGCACATGAAAGCAAAGAAAATTCCTAATAAAATAACATACACTAGAGTCAATTCCAAAAAAAGGTGGCCAATAGGTTTTTTAATTAGCAATGAAAATAGTTTACATTGCCAAGAAAAAAATCCATTCTCCCTTTGCTTTCATGATATTTATACAAAAGATAAGCAAAGGGAAGCTATAACGTTTTGTCTTCTTAACTATTGGCATTCCTTGTCCAATTTTAGGAATTTTGTCCTATAGCTAATAATTTATTGAAATTGTAAATTTCCCAAGATGCCTAAACTTCCTAGTGTCATGAGCACATGGATATTCATGTTGTTCTATTGTCAACTCATAAACATGTATTTCATTTTAGGTTTAATTAGATTTTTTTCCAACCTAGACATAAAAGAATTGATCAAGTTGATATCACTTGTTGAGTTTGATAAGTACTCCTTCAATTGGTCCCTCACTATGGATGAAATCCTTTCATTATCCCTAGATCATCCTAAATCTGATTTGATGTTGGTCTTATCTACTTTATAATACATGATTTGATTCTTTAAAAACTCTATTTGATCCTTGCAATCTTCAGCTCTTGTTGGATATTATTCACACTTGCTTAAGCTAAGGAATCTACCACGGTGGTTTATGTGGTTACTACTATTTCTTTATCAACTACTAATCTCGTCTTTCTATCAATTTCTCTTACAGCTTGTTTTCTTTTCTTGTCAAAAACAAATGTTTCTAACTTGTCTACTTTATCTATTAACATTGGGATGGGCATGTCACTACATTTGCTGTCAAAAACACTTTTGTTGAAAATTAGTGAAAAAATGTTAAATACTTATTAGAATAAAAAAAAAACTTTCAGGTCATATTTGCCAATGCCAACTATCCAAGGATGTTCTTGTTCATTTAAAAGTGATTCACTCATACACGCATATTCATATGGTATAAGATTCGCTCATATCAAATGAATGAAATCATGTAAAACTGCAATGGTATCGAACTTGGATTTTTTTGACTTAGTAGAAAAATAAAACATAAACAAGCTAGATTGATAGAGTAGATTGAGTAGTAGCATATCACATTTACAAACACCGCACACCAGACATATGAAACCCTTGACAGTTTACGTTTGCTCAGTAACTGGTACCATGCTTGTGTAAATCCCAAACTAAGACTATTTGAAAATATGAAGAATGTAGCACTGTGAACACTATAAATCAATTCAATGATCTTTCTCTGGATAATCGATCTTGAACTGATCCAACACAGTCTTACCAATCTGTAATGTCTGGTTCAAAAAAACTTTGGAGAACTCCTCATACTTATATGCTCTGTACAGAGCTGGATGCTGATCATCAATCATGGACGCTGCAGGAGCAACGAAGGAATCCATGGAAGGAGGATAGAACGTAGGAATTGATATACGCGCAGTGGAAGCGTTGGTTACTGCTCGATGCTCAACACTCCTGAATCTCCCATTGCTCACAACCTGTTTATTTTACACAAACAATTAGAAGCTTTATTTATGAACACCATCAAGTTTTAAAAGGCTCAAGGAAATTAGATTAAGTATAATAGACTGGATGTGCCTTGCAGCCTTTACTGACCTGCAGTTGATCTCCCAAGTTGACGACGAAGGCGTTAGGTATGGGTTCTACAGCGACCCACTTTCCATATTTTAGTACTTGCAGGCCGCTGACATCCCCCTGCATTAGAACCGTGATGGCACTTGGATCTGAATGGCCTGCTACTCCAAGGGTAAGATCTGGATTCGGGCATGGAGGATAGTAATTTATAAGCATGAACTGGCCGTCTTTTCCAAGAACTTTATTCAAGTAATCAGAATCGAGCCCTAGAGCTTCAGAAATCGCTGCCAGCAGCTTTAGGCCTAGTGTTCTCAACTCCTCAGTGTATTTGCCTGCAATCTCTCTGTAAGAAAAACAAAACTTGTCAAATTTGTGACCTCTAAATAAATTTGTGAACTCTTATGAATAGAATTTGTCGATTGCCTTACCTATAGGCTGCAGGTTTTTCAGGCCAAGAGCTCTTGACTTCCTCCAGAGGTTGACAAGGGTGCTTCAGATAGTCCCTCCAGTTAAAGACTTTATCTTTGCTAACATTGAAGCTTGTAGAAATCCGAGTCAGTTGCTTTGGGTCCTCTGAGTAGAAGCATGCTCGGTCTTCCACAGGCATTTCGAAGAATTCTTTTGCAATCTCTATCATGTTTTTCATGACTGTTTCTGGCACTCCATGGTTCACGATCTATGTTAAGTGATAACAACCCATCAAAAAAAGTTATGCAGTTGACATGGTTCACTCTCTATATTAAACAATAATAACAATTTGTAAAAAATAATAATGCATTAATAGCATGTATTCATTTTAATTTAAAAAGAATTATGATAAGTTTATTAATATTTAATAAACTTAAAAATATGTTAATTAAAATAAATTGTATTTAATATTTTCTATTAAATGGGTCTAATAGTTAAGAACATGTGTTTTTTTTAAGAGTTCACAGGTTCAAATCTAGAGGGGGTAGGGTATGTATACCTTCGTAGACATTACCAATCAAATCGCGACCCTCGAAATCAAGACATGGGGGACACGACACGTTATATTAAACACGTTATATTAATATATATATATATATATATATATATATATATATATATA
>ML797492.1:166821-191237 GCA_009831015.1 Picea engelmannii
AAAAAAAAAAAAAAAACTACTTCTACATAAAAAAAAAAAAGAAGGAGAAGTGATGATAAGTTGGTGGGATGGAAGGCTTCACCTGGAAAAGCCATCCTCCTCACATGCACGTTGGAGTCACCACCGGAATGCCCTCACATGAAGACACCTTGGACTCGCCATCGGAATGCCCTCAGAGGAAGACACCTCAGACATATGGGGGGCGTTCATGGAGAGGCAGGATATATTTATGTATTAATAGCATGTATTCATTTTAATTTAAAAATGGATCATAAGTTTATTAATATTAAAAGTATGTTAATTAAAATAATTTTTATTTAATAATTTGTATTATATATTTTAATTATTATAAAGTTATAAAGAAAATTTTACTTATAGTTAGAGACTTTATTTTTTATTTGAGTAATTTATTTTAAATGTATTATTTACAATTTTAGTAAATATAAAAAAGATATGAAATAAAAAAAAAGGTAATTAACAAAGCTATTTAATGGACATATTTTGATGGTGTTTTACAAGGAAGCTCTCTTAAAGAAGGTTTGAAGGAATCTTATATTTCTTTCAATCATAGTATTTCTTTCAAAGTTGGGATAGGTTAGAAAACTAATTACTATGAAATTATGGCATTCAATTTAATGCTTTAATTGGCCTATGAGTATGGTGTATCACAAATACAATTTTTTGGTGAATCATTCTCATTATCTAATAGTGAGGGAAGGAAGTTTCGATCAGAAATTTCACTCTATGGCCTCTATTTGATGATATACAAATCCAAATGATAGATTGAGATTGGAGCACTATATCTATCCTCCCATCCTCTAGGATAAGTATTCAAATAAATTCACTCAAATGATCTTTTTGAATTAAGGAACATATTTAATTTTACTATTATAGTTTTCAATTATGTATAAAATAAAGGCAAATATACACAACTAATATTTCAAAAGTAGTTTTTGACACTTTTTTAAATGATTTTAATATATAATTATGTAATTTTGTTTTATAAATAAAATTATAAACTTTAAAAAACAAATTATTACAATAAATTTATTTATTTATTTTACTCATTTACTCACATTCTATTGATTATAACAACATAATCCATTCTCCTACAACTTCCTGACATCATAACAAATCTATGGCATATATCTTAGAATATAAGGCTTCATGGGAAGATCAGTCTAGTGCAACTCTGAAATACCAGCACTAATACTTAACAAACTAACCAGAAATAGAAACCTCGTGACATATATCTTAGGTGACATATATCTTAGGTGGTAGTTTAAAGGTTTTACTTTTTTACTTTTTAAGGACATTTTTATTTTTTGGGGGCATTTTTAAGATCTAGTGATAACAACCAATAAAAAAAGTTATGCAGTTTATATGGTTCATTATCTATATTAAACAATAACAACAATTTGTCAAAAATATTATACATTAATAACATGTATTCATTTTAATTTAAAAAAAAAAAGAATCATAAATTTATTAATATTAAAAATATGTTAATTAAAATAAATTATATTTAATATTCTCTATTATATATTTTAATTATTATAAAGTTTATAAATAAGGTTATAAAAAAAAAATTATTATAGTTATTGAAGATAGAAAAAGAGATTTTTTCTTAAATGTGCAATCTATTTTAAATGTATTATCCACAACTCTAGTAAAAACAAAAAAGATACGAGATAAAAGAAAAAATAATCAACAAGGCTATCAACAAGGCTATCCAATCAACATACTTTGATGGTCTCTCACATGGAAGCTCTCCTAAAGGAGGTTCACAAAGGTTCATAGTATTTTTTTCAAAGTTGGGATAGGTTAGAAAACTAATTACTATGAAATTATGGCATTCAAGTTAATGCTTCAATTGGCCTATGAGTATGGTGTATCACAAATACAATTTTTTGGTGAATCACTTTGGTTATCTAATGGTTGGGAAAAGAAGCTTTAATCAGAAATTTCACTCTATAGCCTCTATTTTGATGATACACAAATTCAAATGATAGATTGAGATTGGAGCATTATATCTATCCTCCCATTCTCTAGGATAAACATTCAAATAAATTCACTCAAATGATCTTTTTTGAATTAAAGAACATATTTGATTTTATTATTATAGTTTTATGTTATGTATTAAAGAGGAAAATATTCATTTCAATTTAAAAAAATATATCAATTTAAAAGAACATTGTTTGCACTGTATGGGTTCTTTATCCAACCGATTATCATGATCTGAAATATCTATAGAAACATCATCATCAACAATATCATGTACATGTTCCTTACCAATATCCTCACCAAGAAAATAGGTTTGCAATAATTAGGAATATGAAAAAGGTTGTCAGCATCCTTTTCATATCCTAGTCCATATCAATTTCATTTAAAGTGTAATTCTTCCACATTTATCTGCAACTTTTTATGACATGGGAACTTCATCCAACTCATCTTCATGTTTATGACTGTCATCACTAGTCAACTAAGCGTCTTCATTATTTTTATCCTTGGTGTCATTTTGTTTGTTGAAATCACATTGTTGATGTCGAAGGAGATTTAACTCATTAGATAACATTTAAAGAAAGTCTTTAAATAAATAACAAACCCTTACTTTAAATAAATAACAAACCCTTATAACTCCATGTACATTTAATTATAATGGAGAAAACTCCTCCATATCAATTTTTTATCTTATAACTCCCATATAATTCCTTAAAAAATATTATATAACCTTTTTTTTATAAAAAAAAGTATTCTTATGATCACTTTAAAAAATATTAAAAAATGCATCCCTTTTACTTCAATCTACAAGTTTAGAGGTCGAGAGGAGGCATAGTCAAGGAATGGATAGCGCAATACTTCAACCACTTCATGGATTGGACCAATCTAGGTCGAAAACTCAAATATAGGTGCTCCTTCTCCACAAATCACAGGTCAAAGTTGTTGCAAGTTAATTTGATTTTAACATTGCAAATATCTCCAGATTGGGTTTTATCCTTCATGCTGGCAGGTCAAATGCCTCAATCAACACCTCTCTCACCCCAACACAGATCATAAGATTTTTGTAAACGTTTGGAGGCTCATCCACGTCTTCAATCAACACCTCTCTCACCCCAACACAGATCATAAGATTTTTGTAAACGTTTGGAGGCTCATCCACGTCCGTCGACCATCCTATCACATGAAACAACTAGATTCACCACCTCTGATTTTTGCAATCACACAATCTTTTGTTTATCAAAACGATCCACAATACATAACTAGGTTGAATACAAAATGTCAGGTCAAACCAACGCCATACAACACAGATTGCAGTGCTCAAATACACAGTCAAATCAATGGTAGAAAGACTGTTATCATTCCATTTCCAATCGAAGAACTAAACTTTGGGACTGTTTTCAAGAACAAGATTACAAATTTACTCAGAATTCTCTAGTGGAAATCTGACTTCTATATCCTCATGACTCGGATGATCTCATAAAATAGAGATTTTAACGACTTAATATAAATAATCCGAGGCACAGATTGAATTTAGCACCAAAATTGAAAGTGGTAAACTTGGGTCAGCCAATGTCGATTGAAAGAGTCCAATTACGACCCCCAATGTACACAATCTCACTTGGGTATATTTATTAGTTGTTTTAACTAGGTCACTGGGCACATCTATCGATAGGTTGCTTGCGGATTCCACAAATTTCAATACGATAACGAGGTCTCTTCTTTCTTTGGTTCCACAAAGAGTCTAGCGACTCTCTTGCACGCCTCTTTCCCATACACTGGTGTCTCCTTCAGTAGCTCGCACAATTCTTTTAGTGCCTCGTTCACCTTAACAACGGCTAGGTCTTGAGGCGGCTCTCACTTGTAGACAACAGAACCCGCTCCTTGGTTTCCTTTTTCTTCATCTACCAGGCCCTAAGAACCCTAAGAACTATAGGGTTTTGATAAACTATCAGGCCCATAAGATCATCTTCATGCTTTGATATCACTATCAAATTCATAATGAAAAAAATGCAGAAACATAATGGAAATAATTAAAGCAATCAAGAAACCATGATGATCAGAGATAAATAGAATCTTGGTAGAAAAGACATACCCTATAATCATTAATGAGCAAATAATCATGTACATAAGCGTTCATATATAATACAAAAATACCATAACTGTCATGTAACTGTATAACAGTTATGTAAACTAACTAACTATGATTAGAGTTTTTAACACTACCTTAACAATACCTACACTAAGTTACTCACATTTTATTCGTTATACCAACATAATCCATTCTCCTACAACTTCCTGACATAACAAATCTATATAGAATTCACCCTAGTGCAACTCTCAATAACTAGGGGGAATACTTAACAAACTAGAAACCTATGGCATATATCTTAGAATATAAGGCTTCTTGGGAAGATCAGTCTAGTGCAACTCTGAAATATCAGCAGAAATATTTAACAAACTAGAAAACTCATGACATATATTTGAGGTGGTAGTTTAAAGGTTTTACATCTTTACTTTTTTAAGGTATTTTTTTTTAGGATGGTTTCATTTAAAAACTGGTCAGAAATTTAAAAATATAGTTAGAATGGTAGATTTCAGTAGTTCAGCATACATGTTCAGAGTATACTAAGAGTTTTTGAAAATTCTAAATTTATTTATATATTTAAAAATACAATTTAAAAACTATAAAATTGAGATTTTTCCAATAATCATGTAATCAATTTGCAATATAAAACTATTTTTGATTTTATGAAAAATAAAAATAAAAAAACAAAAAAAAAATAAAGATGGAGAATTGATGATAAGTTGCTGGGATGAAACGCTTCACCTGGAAAAAGCCATCCTCCTCACATGCACGTCGGACTTGTTGGATTACCCTGGTTCTGTGAGGGCCATCCAGATCTTTGAGATCCACCACCGGAATGCCCTCAGAGGAAGACACCTCAGACATATGGGGGCGTTCATGGAGAGGCAGAATATATTTATCCTGCACGTGAAGATGGTTTACTCCATTGGAGATCAGCTTTTCAATACCGTTGAGCTCATGGATACTCTGCACATTTTCCATTGTTGATGACCTCTTTCTTTCCTTCCCGAGTTCTTCAGAGTTGAATTGAGACGGAGTACTACCGAATGCTGTGCAAAACTATATTTGGAACACAACAGAAATATGAATTGGGGTTGGGTAGGAAGAGCCCAGAGATGAGATTGGTTGACCAATGGCCAGCCCGATTCCAGAGGATGAACTTACACAGATCTACATCTCAAAGTCAGACATGGCAACTGCATATTCGATCCAAAAAAGTGGAGTCAAATAATAAAATACAAAATGTTAACTCAGAGATAGCAACTGCATTGTCTCTTTTGTATTCGATCAAAAAAATTGGAGTCAAACAATAAAATATAAAATTGGAGATAGCAACTGCGTTGTCTCTTTTGTATTCGATCAAAAAAAATTGGAGTCAAACAATAAAATATAAAATTGGAGATAGCAACTGCATTGTCTCTTTTGTAATTATAAGTCAGAGATAACAACTGCATATTCGATCCAATTAAGGTCAAGACGAAACTTTGATTTTTTAATTCTTCAGTAATTAATACTTTTTATGGGTTGGTTGTGGTTGGGCTTATTTCCTCTAAAATTTTTCTAATTTATTATTGAAATTCATTTATATTTTCCTAATTTATTATTGAAATTCATTCCTAATATATCGTTAAAAATTTTAATTCGTTCTTAGAGAATTATTATCACATATTACTTATATTTATGAAGATATATCATTAAAATTTATTTGTATTTATTACAATGGTTAGAATCAAATATTAAAATTGACATAAAAATACACTTTTAAAATATGTGGTTTTGAAAATTTTAAAAGTAATAATAGTTACTGAAAATGTAAACACAGCCATAAAAATAATATTGTATAAATAGAAAAATGAAATTTAACAATGATGCAATTTGGCATAAGAAACCATGATTAAGGGAGACCTATTAACATTTTACAATGTCATTTTGCTTAAAGATTGCTGAAGAAATAAGGATTGCAATAGAGTGTGTAAAAAAGAAGATGCCATGATCCAACCTTTGTCTTAAAGTATTGTGCATTTTTTTCTCAAGATGGAGTTAATGATGAGAGACTAATTGAATTCTAAGTGTGGTGGAAAAACATTTTGTGGCTCCAAGCAACTAACCATGATAGGACAAACAACAACATTGCCTTTGTGGAAATCTTAAGGAATTCATGTGCCAAATTTGCAATAGATTGTTATTTGTATGTTAGGACCAGGAATTGCAAAGCAATTTTTTTCATTCTCCCCAATAAGAGAAACAAGTTGAAATTGAATAAATTAGGATATATTGTTTTGTGTTTTTGTGGTTTATGCTTACTAAATAACAATTTGTTAAAAAATGCCTCCAAGCATGGATGGAATTCCACTTTATGATGCTAATTTTAATTCTAAATTGATTGATTAATTCATAAAATATGGATATTGGAAAAAATGATGGACAAAGACACTATGATTTATTCGTGCATTTATTTGAATAATTTTTTTTTTTGTTCCATTGAACTTTGTAGTCTTTAGAAGTAGATATCTTTAATCATTTTCATGCCAAATTGGTTTTAGGATTAGAGTACTATTTTTCACATTTTTATATTCATCGAACCTTTGTATTGCTTTTCTATTGCAACTTTTTAGGATTAGAGTGTTTAAACATTGTAGAAGGTGCATGCAGTGACCTCTCTTCTAATGTTTTTTTTTTCAAGAACAATGTGTACTTATTGCATGCACTTGGTATTGATTATGGTGTGTTATTCTTTTTTAGAATGGAATATTTGTTGTAGTAGACTCTTCTATCATGGTGCATCCCTGGGTGAACTTGGAAGCGATGCGGGAAAAAAACGAAACTTGCTAACAATATGTAATATATTGAATTCAAACCTGTAGAAACTAAACCTCAAGCCTTACCAAGCAGTGCCCTTTCTTGTAATGTTGCTTCCAACCAGCGATCTCTTCCAAATGTCCCACGAGTTTCCTTTCTATCTTTCACGAATAAAATATCTGTGATTCCAGAGTGGAACTCAATTACTACACTCACAAATATATATTGAATGGATTTTGTTGGTCCGTTTAATAATGGTCAGGATCGAACATGAGTTAAGTTTTTGAAACCCCTCAAGTTAACATATTTTTTAACAACCCACCGGACCACCAGAAATAAAACTTGTGACTTGTTCTTCGCTCTGCTAACTGACCATCAAAACATCTGCCCACCGGGGAAAACCTCTTGAACCTTCAATTCTCTATGAACTGACCACCGACCCACTGGGGAAAACCTCCCGAACCTTCTATGCTTTTTGAACCAATCATCGGGACACCTGATCATCGGGCCTCTGAAACACAATAGAAATGCACCTTTTTGAAATTGCTTTGGTTCATTTAACATAATTCTCTTGAAAAAAAAGTAAACATTTTCTCCACTTATCATTTTGTTGACTCGCCACCAGGCCACCGTGCAAACAAAAAAATGTTTCCTTTTGGATTAAGGTCGGTCTGGTTGAATTGGAGCCCACTAAAGATAGCGATTTCACTAGTTTTATCCTGCAAACGAGTCTAAGCATCAAAATTTATCCTTTGTGACTTCACTGCTGCCATACAATTTATTAAATCCAACATAAACATAATGAACACAACAATTAATACTGTGCAGAGAACCAAGATGGGAGACAAAATCATTCAATGGAACACCAAGTCTAGACAAGAAAACAATTTTCCATTCATATTATTTTATTCTCACTGCTCCCAATACTGCATTTTAATGCCCATGGGTTTTATTTATATAAACAATAGGAAATCGATTCAAATAGGATCGATCCTCTATTTTTTTGGAAAATCTAAACAAAAGCATCTAATTTTCTCAACAACTGATTAATTTCCTTGAATAAGATCGAATCCAAACAATCCTCCAGCTCACCCTAGATTTTCTAACTCCTTCAATTTCCTATCTAAAATAGACCATTATGTTATAATACATGGAAAAACACTCTCTTTTCATAAACACACTTGGAACTATTCTAAAACTATGAAAATATTAGGAAAATAAACAAAATTACAACATTCCATAACATTAAGGAAACCGACTCCCTATCATAAATTCATAGGACTTTCTAGAGTTCAATTACTAAGTTGAATTTGAAATATGCTCCTGCATCGGACTCTCGAGGAATAAAAATTCCTCATGGACTCATGTCCATGAGTTCTTCAATGATGCGATCATTTCTGTAGCTCCCACTCTAAAGTCTGAAAATAAATTCATGTACATATGTTGAAGCTTCTTCCTTCTCAAGTGTGCCAATACCAAATCTTCAAATTCAAAATCCAACTCTTTCTCCTCACATATTCCTTCTGCTTGTACTTGTTGTTGCTATCTTGAATCTATTGCTTTATCTCTACATGCAATTCTTGTGTGATTATGAAAAATTATTCATTAGCTGTACTTTTAATCTTCCGCTTTCTCAAATTCCTCAACTCGTAATCTTTTCTTCTATTAACCACCTTTCTTTGTTTGTAGGTATGAAGGAAGTAAGCTAATTTGAAATTGAGATTGGTTCCCAAAATTCTCCAAAACTTTTGACCAACATCTAGTATACTTTCCAAGTTTTCTCTTCCAAGATCCCAAAGTCTTCTTGCTTCATGTAGTTTTTCTTTGCTTTCACATGTATATCCACCTCGCATCTTGAATTAGCTTTGAATATCAATCATCTTTGTAATTTCTTTGATTACACCTGCACATGAAACAAACATATTAAAGAAAACAATGTCTTCTTCATGCTCTTTACTCCATTCTTTTGCATTGCTACATATTTTGATGTTCTCACATTCCCTATGGACTTCAAGATGTCCATTATCGTCTCTTTATTTATTTATTCTATCTTCTTCAAACATCTTGTCTCTAAGATCATCCTCAAGAAACTTTTCATGTTCTTGATCTGTAACATATGTAAATAGAAAAAATTATTTAGTACTCTGCTCCATATTATTTGTTTTAGCTTCTATTTCCTGTACATCCTTGCATATTCTTGATCTCAATTCTATCATACACTTGTACTGAAATATGAAATCATTTTTACAACTCTGGGATGCTTCTTATATTATGTTCTACTCATACATCCCTAAATCAATAAAAAAAAAATTTAGTCTAGATTTCCATGCATTCCCCCCTACTAATTTTTGACATTGAAGAGTTATTAAAACTCTTCTACCTTCACTTTGTCTCCTCTCATGTATTTTTACAACACA
The DNA here is from genome assembly GCA_009831015.1 of Picea engelmannii. NCBI lineage: Eukaryota > Viridiplantae > Streptophyta > Pinopsida > Pinales > Pinaceae > Picea > Picea engelmannii. The sequence continues at coordinate 176,125 of ML797492.1, forward strand.
CAAATGCAATTTATTTTCCCAACTCATCAATTTTCCAATTATCTCAAACAAACATTGTTAAAAAATTCTTTCATCTTCATAGGATATTGCTTTCTTACCAAATAAGAAATCATGCGACAAACAACTCATACCTTCAAGCCAATTTCATAATCCATATACTTGTCAATTATTATTCAAATTTATGATCATGAAGTAATGATCAATCAAACTCTGCTTCTAGGTTATCATTGCTTCAGCTTGGATGTCATTCAAAGACTTTCTTCTCACTTCTATCTCATCTTTGATATGGTCTTCTTGGTCTTCAAGCTTCATATACGCATAATCATATTTTTCATAATATATTGAAAAGAACAATTTATACCACATATCCCATTTTAAAATTTCATGTGCTTCATTCTTGAACTGGTATTCTTCTTCCTTTGAATTTTCACAGTTTCTTCAAGCCAACATATGACTTTCATCATACATTCATCTTGTTGAGAATTGGTTATATGTTATCTTGGTTCCGAAAAATCCACCTTGTATTTTTCTTCTTCTTTAACTTTCCTTCCTTGTCTAGCTTGTCATCTGATCATGGCCTCTTCCTTAATTATTTCACCTATTCTATCCTTGAGTGGACTCTTCATCATCTCCATCAATGTTCTATATTGATCCTCCTTCATTCTCTTACTTTGTTGCTCCCTTGTAGAAGACCGTTTTCTTAAGTTCTACAGGAGTCCATCTTTATAAGGATCATACCATTGCTTGAAATATGGATTTTTTGTTACTTCAAAACTTGAAACTTTATTCGTTGGTGATCAGAAATGGATCTGGACTGAAGAGTGGATACATCTTAGTACTTGAAAAGCAATTTGACAATCAAAATGCATTATGCAATCCATGCAAAACAATGCAATATTACATGGAATAAGCCAAATAATGATATAACTAAAAAGTTAAAGAAAATAATTAAAATGACAAGGAGAAAAGGCTAAGGAGTGGGAAGTGAAGAGCCATGGTTGTTGGTCTTCCCTTACCCCCTAGCTCTCCCTATTTCTTCACTTTCACTCATACTCAAAGGGATTTTGGCCAAGGAGGAAGAGACCATTGTAAACTTGCAGACTTGCAGAAAGAAGAATATTGAGCACCATTCAACTGGTTTTCCCAATTGGGTTCCAAGGTAAAAATTATGTGTTAATGTGATTCTTTTGCCTATGTGTAATGAGTATCTAGTTTAAATTGTCTAGTGTAATCTATTAAAACGACTGATTATATTTGATGGCTTCTCTGTAACCTATTTGTTGCATAACCTTTTATTTTATTGTGAGAAAGATTTTCCTCAAAGCAAAAATGGCTTAATGGAACTCACCCATCTCAATAGCTAGTTAATCCCCACCATTGAATACATGGGGTGAGAGAAGATCAATGGTCATCCTTACAAATCTATTGGAGAACTTGTAAAAACCCTATTTCTCTTTCCTGAGATTCGTCGCTCTCTCTCTCTCTGGGAAAATTCTTAATGTATGGCTAATTAAATTGAAGTTCCCACACATTTGCATATTCATTAGGATTCCAACTTGCTTGCTAGGCATTTTAATGGTTGCAGGGCATCCATTTGGTTGTTGGGCGAATTCTCTTTTGTCTGGAATGATTTCACATTACCATGTGTCATAACTTTATTGTGTGTTGAGAGTTTTACTTTATTGGTCATGCTCCCACTCACCTAGTCGAATTTCTTGTCTGGGCCACGTCTATCCTTACTAGATGAGTATTATTCCATCCCCATGGATCGTAATTCCCCACTAGGACATGTTCTACTTTCTAGATGGTGTTTACTATCTTCCTATGGGTCGTACAATGTGTATTAAATGGTGTTGAGTTCCTTCCCTTTCCTACACGACATATACCACCTCCCACATCTACTCTCTCTCTCCTAAGGGCCACACGACCTCTCACACTAAGTAAATTACTCGTAGACAATTGAATTACCTTCCACATAGTGATTCCATTCAATATGGCCTCTTGGATTCTACAGTGCATGTGTTATGGTTAGGTGAGAAATCACCAGTTCATCTCTCTATTAGAACTCCGAACTCTAACACTATCATTTTTATAATATCAACAACAATGCACCATTCCTCATTGAGTTGATATTTACAATGAGCAACCACGTATTTACTCTAGAAATGGAACTGCAGGGAGAAATATGAGCTTGGTTGATTCCCAATTAAATTTGAAATCCAAGTCTAGTTTCATTAGCTTACAACATTATTTTGAGTTGAACAAAGAGAAGAATCGAGTGTTGCATTCACAAAACCATTGGCCAATCAAAGCAGTGTTGTGAAAAAATCACGCATGTCATACACAAGGGCTATTGATTATTAGAGGGAATCTTTAGCATATTGTTTCCAAGCTTTGAAGACAACCTGTATGTTGCACTTGAAGGTTATAATGTGTGAACACTAGCAAAACCTAACCCTAATTATCTGAATGTTTGGTGTAACACCTCCATCTTTCACGCCTTCAACCTGTCTCCAAGGCACTCCAAGGAATCTATATCTTCTTTTTGGGCACCCCATGACCTTCTTGGTTCATTTTTTTTTATCTTATCCTCACCTCCACTTGCTCGGAGACTAAGCATTGGTTGGGAGCCCTCATAATATATGGTACATTCCCTCTATTACTCACACATCTCACAACTGAATTTGACATGAAATCATATGCTAGCAATATAGTAATGTTATGTGTGTAGGATATATGGAAATATGGAACATAGCTGGCATGGTTGAATGATGCTACATTGAAGAGACAGTTTACAACTATGTGCAGGCAGTCCTGAGCAAAGGTTGCATAGAGAACAAGAAATTGTAACATCGAGAAGACAAAGAGATCTTAGAGATAGAAATGAGATATAGTTTAGAAATCAAATTACACAAAGAATATATGTTGGTGAATCGAGTGGGATATGATCCCCTCGATTACGGATTAACTCAGGATCCTTCCATCAACAAGGTACTTCTTCCATCTGAAATCTCTTTCCTTTAATTTTTCAAATTTCTTTTGATCTTCATTGGACCTATTATAAGGTTGCCTTTATGATTTCCTTCTATTCCATCACCTATAACCTTTAGTTCATCCTCCTCTACAATCTACTAACAGTAATTGGTACTCATATTGTGTTCCACAACAAGTGGAGATTCTTCACACATAAACCCCTTGTTGTCTTTTAAGACAACGTATTTCTCTATGCTCTCTGGATGTGTATATATTTATTCTTTACTATCCTCATGAGACAATGTGACCTATTTTCCCTTTATGATAACTTCTTGTACATGTCCATCCTTATAAACTGGAAACACATGCTCAAACAAACAATTAGTTTGAAAATATTGAGACTCATTTGTCTTTCTTGATACCCTTAACATCAAATTCTCTTCTCTATGTTGGAATACACTTTCCATGCACTCCATGAGACTCTTTCTATGTCTCTCATATTTCTCATCATCGCCATGCATTAATCCCTACACTGGTTCTCAAATGTGAACTATTTGTCTTGCTCCAAAGGACTGCTTCCCATAATCAAATTTTTCTGAGTTTCTCCTCTATCTTCATCCAAACATCTAATATATGCCTCAACTTCCTAGAAAATAATTTCATAATAGGCCATCTAACCCTTCTCCTCAACTTCCAACTACATCTCTGGTTTTCTTTAATTCTTTCATGTAGTAGCTTCATCATTACACTGAGACTCTCCTTTAACATGACTATCTCTATTTCAATGCCTAACTCATTGGAATCTTCTTTCATATTTTTGTGGAAATTTCATGCTTCTAAGCCCTTCCTCTCACTATCCATATTTGTTTCTTTTAGATTCACTATGGTCACTGTGGGTTGCATTAAGCCCCTATTGTAGTAAGTCTTTTCCACCTTGCTACCCAATACCTCACCAAGGTTTCTCTCCTTTTGAACCTGGAATTTTGGTATTATCTAGTTCTCTCCACTAAGAACCTTCTGAGCATCCACCCTGATCCTCAATTGTGATAGTTGTAGGCTTATTCACCTTCTCACTTCCTCAAGATCTTATGTTGTTCTTCTTCCTTCACTTCTCCAACTTCACTAACTGTAGGGATAGACACACATTTGTCCTTTCATCTTTGTTGCTACCTGCAAATCATACAAAAGAACATATCTTGTCTTGAGATTCCACTCAATATATCATCTGCTCAAGATATTGTCCTTATCCATATCTATCCTTTTTAAAAACTTTATCTAAACTCCTATATCAAATTGTAGACCGCAATTTTGTTTCTCACACAACATAAACTATACTCTCATGAAATTATATCAACAATTTTTTTTCCACATTCACCAGCAAGTTGTAAATCTAATATGATACCAATTGATGCAGGGTAAAAACAAAACTTGCTAACAATTTGTAATAGATTGAATTCAAACTTGTAGAAACTAAACCTCAAGCCTTACCATTCAATACCCTTTCCTGTAATGTTGCTTCCAACTAGCGATCTCTTCTGAAAATTTGTTGATTCAATGTCCCATGAGTTTCCTTTTTCTCTTTCACAAATAAAATATCTGTGAATTTAGAGTGGAAATCGGTTACTACACTCACGAAATATCCGTCGAATAGATTTTTCCCATGATCGAACAAGATTTAAGTATTCGAAACCCATGTAATTAACATATTTGTTAATCGCCCACCTGACTACCAGAAACAAAACTTGTGACTCCTCCACTCTTCTAACCAACCATTAGAACACCGAACCACCATGGAAAAATTCTCAAACCTCCAATGCTCTATGAATTGATCATCAGGACATCGACCCACTAGGGAAAACCTCTTGATCCTTCCATGCTCCGTGAACCAATCACCTGGACGTCGGACCATCGAGCCTTTGGGACACAATAGAAATGCACCTTTTTGAAATTGCTTTAGTATGGTTAATAGAATTCTCTTGACAAAAAATTAAAAACGTCCACCACTTATCATTCTATTAACCGGCCATCGGGCCATCGTGTGAATAAAAACTTGTTTCCTTTTCGATAAAGGTCGGTCTAGTTGAATTGGAGCCCACTAAAGATAGTGATTATGCTAGTTTTATCTTGCAAATGAGTCTAAGCATACAAAATGTATCCTTGCAACTTTATTTCTGCCATACAATTTATCAATTCCAAGAGAACTAGAATGAACACAACAATTAATAATGTGCAGAGAATTGAGTTGGGAGACAAAATCATTCAATGGAACACCAATTCTAAACAGGAAAACATTTTTCCATTAATATTCTTTTGTTCTCACTACTCCCATTGTTCCCACTGTCGCATTTTCACACCCAGGGGTTTTATTTATACAAACAAGAGGAAATCGTTTCAAATAGGATTGATCCTCTATTTTTTTGGAAAATATAAACAAAAGCATATAATTTGCTCAACAAATAACTTGTTTCCTTGAATAGGATCGAATCCAAACAATCCTCCATCTCACCCTAGATTTTTTAACTCCTTCAACTTCCTATCTAAAATAGACCATTTTGTTACATTACATGGAAAAACACTCTCTTCTCATAAACACACTTGGAACTATTCTAAAACTATGACAATCTTAGGAAAGTAAACAAAATTACAACATTCCATGGCATTAAGGAAACCAACTTCCTCTTAGAACTTCATAAGACCTTCTAAAGGTCAATTACTGAGTTGTGTTTGAAAGATGCTCATGCATCAGGAAGGAACATAATGGAAGCTATAAGAGAAGTTAAAGCTTCACCTAGATATGTTTTGCACCAAATTCAAATTGGTGGTGTCTGCGTTCATCACAAACAATTGTGGACAACCCTTGGCCACTAAGGTGTTCTTTTACAAGTTGATTTTTCAAAGCTTAGTTGAGATTTGAAAAGTTTGAAGCAAATATGTTGCCTCGCATATATCAAGTTGGCCTCAATATACAAAAGTTAAGGATCCAAAGTCTATACATATCAAATTATCCATGAAAATACACTCAAAATATGTTGCTTCAAAAATTTTAAAACTATCAATTGTTCCTGAAGGTGAAAATGCACTTTGACTAGAAATTATTCTTGAAGGTGCAAACACAACCCGATCGAAGGGACATTGTACAAAAATTAAAAATTAGAAAAATGAGATTTAACAGTGGTGCAATTTGGCATGAGGAACAATGATTAAGGGAAGACCTATTAACTACATCTAGTAGTGCCATCCATTGAAGGATTGCTAAGTAATAATGATTGCAATAGGGTATCTAAAAATTTGGTGATGACATGCACAATGTCATTATCCAACTTATGTTATCATGGAGCATTGTGCATATATTTCTATAGATGGAGCACTTATCCAGGACCAATTGAATTTTGAGGGTGGTGGAGAATCATTGTATGTCCCCCAATCAAGGAACTATGATGGGACAAGAAACAACATTGCCTTTGTGAAAATATTAGGGAGTTTATGTGCCATATTTACAATAGTTTGATATTTGTATGTTTGGACCACTTGGAAACTCATCTACTTGTGAGAGGAATTGTAGTGAAATTCATTTCATTTTTCCCAATAAGAGAAACACGTTGAAATTGAAAAAAATATGATATCTTGTTTTATGTTTTAGTGATTTATGTTCACTAAATAACAATTTGTTAAAAAATGCCTCAAAGCATGGAATTTAACTTAATGGCTCTATTCATTCTAAATTGATTGATTACTCATAAGATATGGATATTGGAAAAAATGATGGAGACAAATGATATGATTTATCCATGCATTTATTTGAATACAGTGTCTCTTTTGTTCCATTGAACTTTGGTGTCTTTAGAATTGGTTGCCTTGAATCATTTTCACACCAAGTTGGTTTAATGACCAGGGTACTTATTTTGCACATTTTATATTCATTGTACATTTGCATTGATTTTCTATTACAACTTTTGTAAAATAATAAGTGACTGAATCTTAAATAATAGTCATTTTTGTTTTTTGTATATCCTATACTAAGCCAATTTGGTTAAAATGTAGATTGTGGAGGGTGCTACCCCCAAGTCCGCAAGTCCCATAGTCTTTTTTTCATCATTCTGCAATTTTAACACTTAGTCATTTCTTTTGTTGTGAGAGTCCTATTGCAGAAGACTAAGCCATCCCTCACCCCGCAATACCTACATCTCGTAACCCACAAACCCACAACCCCCAAAAATACCATTTTCACTTCCACATTACTCATAATGTACCTCTTTCGAAACTTAACCAATTTTGTTGACTGTGGATGCAGAGTCTTCCCTTCATTTCCATTTTCCTTTCCCGAACCCACAACTCCAAATCCTGCATTTCTGCGTCCTCTAAAAATGACCTTCATGTTAATCACTTTTCACTCCCATACTTAAACAATTTTACAACATGATATTAGCATTCTCAATGACATTAATTTCCCCATCGCCACATCGGTTGTCACTTGTATGAAATCAATATCATTATTAAGTGGCATGATTTTCATAAAATCTATGCCATAGATCTTAAATCAAACTGTGCAATTGACAACTTCAAACTAAGATCTACAACATTTGATAATCAAGGCAATATGTGGTAAAATTAAATAAGGAATTAAATCCCTGCTGTAAAAATATTGTATTGACAAAAGTGCCACCTATTCATGAAAAATAGTCTTTGTAAGATATGTCAAGTAAAATGAAAGAATTTTATTGTGGTGATACTTGTTGATATTAGTGGTAGCATCAGACATGTATTTTCGTACAGTTCTATGTGTCAAGACGTGTGGAAATCATCCAAAACCTTCTAGTATTGAATTTACTATAATTAAAGGAATTATTAAAGTAAATTGTTTTTATTAATTAATTATGTAATTAGTTAATTGAGTTATTTTAGAAAGTGCTAAAAGTACTTAGCATGCAACATGTAATCTAAATCTCAAGTGAGTGTGAGAAGTAATCTCAATCGTAGATCACTTTGGAGCTTAGAAATAAATCATAACTCATGATTATAAAAGCAAGGCTAGGATGGAGGAGATAGATTCACACATATAGAAAAGGATGACCCTTGCTAGTGTGGAGTCTCTAAGGTCACACTCAGGAGTAGAGAAGGACCTATGCTCAAGTGCTTGGATCACGAAGGATGGTGATTCAAGAGGACCAAGGATTACACTTGACAGACACTTGACAGATTCAATGTGATCTTGGATAGGGAAGGCAAAGGACTTCCATCTAGAGATCAGGTCAAGGAGAAGAGAGAATAGAGGCTTACACAGGTGGGTTTCATTCTAAGGAACCTACATGAGAGTATCAGATCGTATGGAACTTGTCGTACAAGTTTTCCATACGGATGCATGGTTCAGAGTGTAGACAATAGTGTATATACTCGATTCACAAGAAGATGAATCATGTATGCCTCAAAAAGTGTGCCTGAACTAGTCTTACAACATGTTAGACCTTGCCAGGTTAGTCTGGAATTGTATTTCTCTTAGTGGGCCATTATCCCTATTATGGGAGTCCTAATTTTAGCATAATAAAATCATTCTCGACACTTGTTTTCCATCCAGGTTTTTTCTAGGGGTTTATACCCAAAAATTTTGGTGTTCTTATGTGTTTGATTTGGTTTCCTTATTTATGCTTTTGCTACATGTTTAATTGATTACTCAGTTGTGCTTTTAGTAGATAAAGTGATTTTGTTTTGAGTTGATTGTCAGGTGTTGAGTAGGAGAAAATTCAACATGGTATCATAGCATGTCATGTCCCCATTTTTGGGTTCCTCTTATTTGTAGTATAAAGGACTTTTGTGGCTTGTTAGTGGAGAAAAAGGAGTAAAAAAAGGGGGTCATTTAATGTCACTTAGTTAGGAGATATTGTGTTTTTAAAGTGACAATAGGGAAGTAAAGTAAATTTAGATTAATAAGTTACTTAACCATTATAAAAGTGAATTTTAATCTTAAAGTGAAAATTGGAGGGAAAATAAGGGTTATATTTGATTTAGTCAAAAAGGGGAAATTCTAGAAGTTACATTTGATTTTGTAAAAAAGGGGAAAGTTCTAAAAGGCATGGAAAAATGATAAAAAGGAGGGGTAGAGCCTCACTTTGGCATTATGATTTGATTGATCTATTGTATGGTTCTCTTGGAGCCATTGTTTCATTAGAGTTTAACAAAACCCTGTTGGTAGTACAACTGTCGTTACACCAAAACCCGTAGGTGATTGGTAAACTCACCACCGCTAGATTTCAAGTATCCATGAGAGGAAATTAATCCCTTGTCGTGATACAGTGGGGAGCGCTGACTACTTTCAATTTCGTGCAAAAATCTCCCCCTCAGCATGAGCCAAGTGTGTATCTAACTCGTGACCTCTAGCTCTGATACCATTTGTTGGTAGTACGGCTGTCGTTACACCAAAACCCGCGGGTGATTGGTAAACTCACCACCTCCAGATTTCAAGGATCCACGAGAGGCACTTAGTCCCTTGTCACGATACATCGAGGAGTGCTGACTACCTGCAATTTCATGCAACTGTAACACACCCACTACGACATAATAAAATTTCTTCTTTTCCTCAAGGGACAGAATCCCCGAAGTCCTACAGGGGCCTAGCGCAGGCTAGTTCTTCCCTGTTCACCTCCCTGTGATCGTGGGTTAGGACCACAGGCCAAACAAACCAGGCGCCTTTTCGTGTTTCGCAACTCAGCGATACAAGTGAGTCCAATCTTAAAGGTAGAATGGCGAGGGGGCTCCGGAATGAAACCCTGGCCGTAGATCTGGGCGTGCAGATTCTGGCCTTCCAGATCTACCCACTGCTTAACGACAAAGCACTAGCTCCCTTTCTTTAGTCCCTATCTCGATAGGACCACATACATGCCTAAATGCAAGCACCTTTCACAACTCGCGACCTCGCGAGTCGTGAGTCGAAGACCCTCAAATTTTCTTCACCAAACGTCGATACCTGAGATTCCGATATGGTATGGCCCCTCCTTATTAGTGCTCTCCACGTGTGGCCACCGGCTAGGGATAACTACTAGCCTCGCTTGCAACTTGCAAGTTCGCGAGTTGAAAGGTTGAACATCTGGGCCCTTCTTTTACAACACCCTGAGACGCGGAAATCAGAGAAAGTTTGACTCCTTCCGGGCTTCTCGGAACTCGCAACTTCGTGACTTGAGTTGTTGGGCCTTTGTGCTCCTTTCTTACGAGAACCCGAAGTACGAGAAGTCAACAGGATGTTGACTCCTATTTCAAACGACACGTGTCCATCACCTGTCACCACTTCTCCCTCTCTCTGGGCATCTTATCGTCACACCACCTGTCAACCACATGGGTCCCACCAAGCGGACGTGCCACATGTTGCACAAGCTCTCACAACTCGCAAGCTCGTGACTTCTACAGTCGAAACTGATTCCCCTCAACCTCCGAGACCCCGATATGCGATATGGCGAGGAGGTCCTGACTCAATGGTTTCTCCTACTTCTCGCTATTTGGGACTTCGTGACTCCAAGGGTTCGGTCTTCCACCTCCAAACTCACAAACCCCCAATACGTGATGTATCGAGACGTCAGATCCCACGGTTGTCCTTCCTCTTTGATCAACGGCCCAGATCATGTCACAATATCGCGACTCAGGACTTCGTGACTCCAAGAGCCTGGTCTTCCACCTCCAAACTCATGAATCCCCAATACGCGAAATGGTCGGATATTTGCCACCTGTCCTCCAACATGGACGGTCCTGATGTCTTCGGGACTTTCAGGACGTAGTCGAATTCACTCTCCCGCCTAAGTAAAGGTTAAGATTGACAACTTATAGAGCTCCGATGGGTCCCTAGGATCTACGGTCCAGGATCCCATCGCTATTTTCGAAGGCTGAAAGGGCGAGGTGTTAACGCCTATGCTCCTTCTCTAGATCCATCGGTGTTGACAAGCTTGGGGTATTCCCGAAAGGATTCCGACCGTCATTTACCAAGCGATAGGGTATTTTCTTTCTATATTTGAACTCGATATCCCTTCTGAGCTTGAATCACGAATTTCAAACTCTCGGAGCTTCAAGCTCCCATGACCCTGAGACCTTAGAAAGCTACTATTTCTTGCATAAGGGTTCCAGACCTGGATTGCATGAACCCTCAGATGGTTCTTGGGCAATTATCCCTGATCTTAATCAAGTCTCTGGTAAGGTTCAGTACGGTTACAAGGTTTATGAGGTAATTCTTGGAAAATAGTACTCTCAAGGGGCCTTCCCAGAATATTACGAGAAACTAAGCAAACAAGACGATTCTTGGTGGAGTGAACTCATGTCCTAGACTTAATCATTTGTGCAGAAAACAACTATGGCATGTAAGCATATACAGGCATCCATTCTATCAAATCAAATGTTAGGTAAACACTTCTATTCAGAACTATTTACAAGCACATAAAACTGAACATGTGATTATGGCATTAACTTCAAATAACACTTATCAAAAATAACACCAGAGGTGGTGCAACTGCTGAGAGGGGTGCTCGTTTCCACCCAAATGTAGGCTCAGTGACTCCCAACAGATTTACCACTAGCCACCCCCGAGCTGAGACCACGATGTTGCAAGACTGCATCTTTGTTTTCCAGTGACCGAGAACGAAGGTTACTCTCCTTATTCTCTGCTATCACTCACTCTGTGTTTTTCTAGAGTTCCTCTTTCTCTTTCCCTCGCATCTGCCCCCTTCTCACTTCTCCCTCATGCCTTTTCCTCTTGCGAGGTTGCGTGTGGCGTGATTTCCCTCGCACTGGTCAGACCTGACGGCTCCACAGATGGGCGGTTCATCCCTCCCCCATCCCTCATTACTCATGAGGAGCCCTTTACCTGCCAATCCTGGCGAGTCATTTAATTTGGGGCCAGCGAGCCGCTCTTGGTTCTCCAAGCCAGTGAAGTCCAAATACGGTATTGGTTTCGGTGGAAGTTAACGCCACCTTTTTAGGTGCCTTCCACCACCTTTTCTTCAGCCATCGTGGTCTCTTTTTCAGCATATCCCCTCTCAGCAGTCCTACAATATATATATATATATATATATTCACATTCATTAACCTTTTTCACAAGGTCCATTTACATCACACATTCACATTTTTGAGTTTGCCACAGTTCTTGGCCAGTATACTTATTTTTACAAACTGGGGGAAACAGGGTGTTACAATTCCCTCCCCATTAAAGATGTTCTTATCTATCAACATGACATGCATGTACAGAAGTAAACAAAATCAGATATGCCTATCTCATGGCATCCTCCATTTCCCATGTAGCCTCATCTGGGCCAAAATGTTTCCACTACACCTTGACTTGTGCAATGGTTCGGTTCCGGAGTGGGGTTTCCTTTCTATCCAGTATGCATTAGGGTTCTGGTAGAAATTATCCCTCCAGTTCCACCTGAATCACAGACCAATCAATTATATGGTTAGCATCATGTACATATTTCTTCAATAATGAGACATGGAAAACATTATGTGCTTTGACTGTGGGATGAAGTGCTAGCCTATAGGATATAGGTCCCACTCTATATAGAACCTCAAAGGGTCCACAATACCGAGGTACCAACTTGGCACAAGCTCCCATTTTCAAGGAACTCTTCCTAGGCCTAACTCTGAGATATACATGGTCTCCCGCTTTGAACTCTCTTGGAGTTCTCTTTTGGTCGACATAACTTTTCTGTCAGTTCTGAGCGACCTTCAGGTTTTGTTTTATCTGGGTCACTTGCTTTTCCATTTCTTTCAACATGTCGGGTCCAAAAGAAATCTTGTTTACGGGATTACTCCAACTAACAAGAGTGTTGCATGGTCTACAATAGAGGACTTCAAAGGGACTCATCTTTAAGGATGCTCGGTAGCCGTTGTTGTAGGCGAATTCTACCAGTGGTAGGTAGTCTTCCCATTTCTTGGGTTGATGCATTACATGCATCCTTAACATGTCTTCTAATATTCGATTCACTCTTTCTGTCTGTCCATCGTTTTGAGGGTGATAGGCGGTGCTAAACAACAACTTGGTCTCTAAACCAACCATCAATGATTTCCAAAAGTTGGAAGTAAATTTCGTGTCTCAGTCAAACACGATCTCTTTTGGCATACCATGCAGTCTGAATATCTCTTTCATGAATACCTGAGCGATATTGATTGCCTTGCAGGTCGACTTGACGGGGATGAAGTGAGCATACTTGCTCAATTTATCCACCACCGCCATAACGGATTCATTCTGTTTGGTTGAGGTTGGTAATCCAGTGATGAAATCCATGGAGATGGTTTCCCATTTCCATTATGGGATTGGTAAAGGTTGCAATAATCCTGCTGGGTGTCGATGTTCTGCTTTAACCTGTTGGCACTCTATGCATTTGGCTAGGTACTCAGCTATGTATTTCTTCAATCCAGGCCAATAAAATTGTTTCCTGGTGGCAGTGATCATTTTCTGGTATCTTGGATGACCCGAGTAGGGTCTTTTATGTAGTTCATCCATAATGAACCTCTTCAAGTCGTCACAATCTAGAATATAAAATCTGCTTATGTAAGTGAGCAGACCTCCTTCGGTCTTCTGGTAGCCTTCATATTTTACTCTGATGGGTTCTTGCTGTAGGTACATGGTTACGGTCCTTTGTGCATTTATGACTCTTTCTTTGACATCTGTCTCGCAGGTGCTCACCGCTACCAGGTGAATTTTTTTCATACTTCTGCTAAGGGCATCGGCCACCCTATTTTCCTTACCTTTAATGTGTTTGATCTCGAAATAAAACTCGCTAAGGAGGGCCATCCACCTAGCTTTCCTAGCATTGAGCTTTGGTTGATCAAATAGGTATCGCAATCCATGGTGATCTGTCATAAGTACAAATTTTCTTCCCAAGAGGTAATGCCTCCACATCTTCAAGGCATGCACTATGGAAGCCAGTTCTAGATCATGGGTCACATAGTTGACTTCATGCTCGTTCAATTTTCGGGATTCATAGAAAATCACACTTCCTTTTTGAATAAGGACTCCTCCGAGCCCTTCCTTACAGGCATATGTGCACACGAGGAAGTCAACTTCTGGATTGACGATCTTCAGCATGGGCGCATGGGTCAGTAGATGTTTCACGGTTTGAAATCTTTCTTCACATTTTTGTGTCCATAGGAATTTCCTCCCCTTCTTCTAGAGGGAAGTGATTGGACAACCAATATTGGAGAATCCTTTTATAAATCTCCTATAGTATCCTGCTAATCCCATAAAGGATCTGATGTCTGAAACATCCTTTGGGGTAGACCATTCCATGATAAACCTGATTTTGTCAGGGTCTACCACTACTCCTTCTTCGGAGAGAACATGGCCTAAGTAATGTATTTGCTTCTGGAAGAATTCACATTTGTTGAATTTGGCATAGAGCTTATGTTCTCTTAGCACTTGCAACACAAGTCTAAGATGCTCTTCATGCTCTTTTCTGTTCTTGGAATAAATTAATATATCGTCAATAAAAACAAGTACAAATTTGTCCAGGAATTTGCTGAGTACATTGTTCATTAGGCACATAAAAGTGGCAGGGGCATTGGTCAACCCAAATGGCACCACCACAAACTCATAATGACCATACCTCGTTCGGAAAGCAGTTTTATGGATGTCTTCACCCTTGATTCAGACTTGATGGTATCCCGACCTCAAATCAATCTTTGAGAAAATAGACGCACCCCCCAATTGATCGAATAGGTCATCGATCCTAGGCAAGGGGTACTTGTTCTTTATGGTTACCTTATTGAGTTGCCTATAATCTATACATAGTCTAAGGGTACTATCCTTCTTTTTCATGAAAATGACTGGTGCTCCCCATGGAGACACGCTAGGCCGAATATAGCCCTTATCCATCATTTCTTTTAATTGCATCTTGAGTTCAAGTAACTCGGGTGTGCTCATCCAGTAGGGTGTCCTAGACATCATCACCGCTCCCGGTGCAAGTTCTATCGAGAAGTCTATGTCCCTTCTCAGAGGTAGACCCGGTACCTCTTTCGAAAACACATATCTGTATTCTCTCAGGATAGGGTGATCGTCAGGGTTTGGTTTGTCATCTTCGATTGTTTTCAACACCTGTATTGCATATAGGGTACATCCCTTTTGGCAATACTTTCTCATTTGCAGAGCTGATATTTGTCTCACCGAGACAGGT
>ML797492.1:203433-222296 GCA_009831015.1 Picea engelmannii
AATCGTGTATTACTGTATCTCTGTGTTTATGGTTGCATCTCTGATATATTTCTGTTATATTACTGGATATACGCGATATCTCTGTGCATTTCTTTATTATATCTCCGCTCTCATTTCGTGCCGAAAATAATCCGGATCAAAGAGTCACCGAAAGGAAGCTTGCGACATCAAGGCGATCGAGTTGTATCTTCTACTTTCGATTAATATGATACAACGGCATGTCATTTTCCCATAAAGTCATTCTTACTTTATTGTGTAATTCCTTGATCATACACATAAGTTGATGATTGAATATATTTTGCTATCTTCACTTTGGTTGGTTTGTGTTGTCTTGGTCTTGACCTCATGAGGGCACCGGAGCGAAGCGGGAGCAACAGAGACCCTAGGAAGCGATACAAAGGTATGTTACTTGTTCCTCTCTACTAGCTAATTCAATGGGCATAACTTAGGGAAAGAGTCATGTCCTATCCTGTTTTGTTCTAGATCCAGGTGGATCTAGGGAGATCTGTTAGTGTCTGCACCTACCGATTAGTCCGATAACAAAATTGGCGACTCCACTGGGGATGCAACCCGTTTTCTTTGTGGTTTTTGGTGTTTTTCCTTGGCCATTTGCTCTTGCATTACCTTTCTCCATTCCTATCAATATCTGAGTCTTCAGGACACCCTGATAGACCCTTTGGGTCTAGAAGTCCCTTTGAATTTTTTGTCTTTTTCCAAAAGTTTTCCTAGTTTTAGACATTCTCGCACTGAACCCCGCAGTGGTCTGCGAGAATACTTTGAGTTCGCACTTTGCTTTTAAGTCCAGTGCGAGGTTTTCGCACTCTGATCAAAGCTAGCCTACGAGAATGACCCATTCTCACACTGTGTAACACTAATAGCCTGCAAACCCTCTTTTCAAAATTTTGGATTTAAGATTTTTGCATGTTCAGCTGCCCAGATCAGTATAGGTGCCTGAAAAGAACTTCTTGGACCATTGATTGATGTTTTATTGTCTTCGGATCTTGTGCACGATCAGTCTTCGGAAATCAAAGGCTCTTCCTATCCA
This sequence comes from Picea engelmannii, assembly GCA_009831015.1. Lineage (NCBI taxonomy): Eukaryota > Viridiplantae > Streptophyta > Pinopsida > Pinales > Pinaceae > Picea > Picea engelmannii. The sequence continues at coordinate 204,479 of ML797492.1, forward strand.
TCTTTTTCTTGACTTTCATCTCTTGATTTTTCTTGGCAAAGATATACTCTCTGATTTTGGAATCTGAGTGCTTGTTTGGTTAAGAACCGATGATCAGTTGAAAGTTGGGATTCTTTGTCTTTCTCATTTGCTCATTATTTGGAAGATTACTTTTCTCATGCAATTGAAAAGACTAGTTTTGTCTGCTTGTCATTTTTGTTTCCATTGAAAGATTGGTTTGGGTTTTTGTTTAATGCTTGTTCATTAGTTTTTGGTTTTACTCACTTTCACCATCATGGTGTAGGTCCTTTTTGAAAAGTGAAAAATATTTTTCTTTCAAAAGCATTTTCGTCTTTGAAAATATTGAAAATCAATTGTTGAAATTATTGAAAAAGAAACAATAGAGAATTGTCATTATTGCGTGATTCATTGACATTGCATTTTAAAGGAAATTGTGTATTGTAATTCAAGATTGGTTCGGAAAAATTCTCTTTCCCTCCCATACATAGGATTCATTGAATGAAAATTGATATTTTTCATTCCTATCTATGCATCATTGGGTCAGAGTCTCATACAACATCAGTTTCATCTTCATTTCCTTTGAGTAACAACAGCCCTTAATAACATTGCGCAATTGTAAAATTTAACTAGTAACTCTTTTCTAGGGCTCTATTACACCAACATTTAGCTAGGCTAGCGCTTTGGAATATGTAGAGAGATACACTCTCCAAAGCACAAAACACACAATAACATCTTGTGTTAAGGAGTGTCAAATTCCATTTACAACATTTTGTCCTGGGAAGCCCTTCTCACACAAGGGTCAAACCCGAGGTCGCATTGATATTAACAGAGTTACTCACCCTACTTTGTTGATATCGGTGTAGAGATTGCATGTATTACGGGGGTCACTTAAAGGTATACCCACAATGATGAGTGGAAGCCCCTTGAGTTGATTTTGGGCTAGATACCCTGCCCTTGTGTGTGGATCGGACTGTCGACTGTCCCCCTAGGCTTTATTGTTATCGGTGGTAACCTTAGCGGCCTATCTTTCTAGGGTCTTACACAAGGTGACTATGAAGGGGAAAGTCTTCACGGTACCTGGAATCGACATTGGCCAAACTCACTTGAGCTCCTTGGAGGGTATACCCACGATTATGTGTGGGAGCTTGCACCAGGGTGTAAGTCCGTTAAGTAGGTCGTCAGCGTAACTTTTCCACCCTAGCCCAGCCCCTTCTCATCTCGTTATTGCGATGTTGGATTTCATCACCAACTAGTGACTTTGGAATTAGAAGGTCTTGTTTGCTTGGTATTGTTTCCTAGATTTTGTTTACTAGAGCGTGCTGTTTGTTTACCCAAGTTGACCATAAGATTTTCTTCGTAAGTTTGTAACTCGTTCACAATATATCCTCCATGTCGTTCACATAGAATGCAGGGTTTATCTCCAAAACATCTGGAAGGTTCTCAACCCCTATCTACAAGCTCACCTGAGGGCTCTCCTCAACAGAGTGAAGTCCAAGACGTTACGACGCCACAAGTGGAATGGACTGACTCTCTAGAACATTTTTGAATTACCAATATTCAAGAGGACTTTCGACTTCACCCTGATTCTGAGAGAAAGATTATGCGAGTGAATTCTTCTGGAGACTTAGTTGTTGTGTCTTCTGGATCACCGATTGGACCCTTTCCAGGAATAGAGGGCCAAGATCCTTTTTGGTCTACGGGCATTTTTAGACAGGACCTTTTTGGTGCGGGATCAGGCATTGAAATCACCGTCTCACCTATGCTCTCTGAAACCTCCAACCTAGACACAGTACCGTTTACTACTGCCTATTATTTTCCTGGTACGGATGCCCTGCGATTTGACCACATCTTGACCATCCCTATTGAAATGGTTTGTTACACAGATACTACGAGTATTCACACCGGGATTACCACAGTTAGTCAAGCCCCCATCGGCACACCACTCACACCCAGTGTCACCCCGACACTACCGCCCGGATACCATGCATTGAATGCTTCAATTCCCACTCCTACGCAAACCCCATCCAGTAGTCCTGGTGGTCCCTCTTCTTCTGGGAACTCTCTTCCCGGTTTCATTCCGACACTTCCTCAACCCCCTTTTGGAGGACCTTTCTCATCCTCCACTAGCAGTATTAATCCTAGTGGCACTATTCCATCATTCACACCAAATTACCAGATTCTTGTTGGTGGACAATTTCACCAAGGAGGTTTGACTCAACCCCCCCTTGGTAGGCAAATTCCTATTGGAACGCAAATCCCAATTGGAACACAACCCCCAATTGGAACACTGCCCCCAATTAGAACACAACCCCCGATTGGAGGACAAACCCTACCAACCCCACCCTATGGATAAAACATACCTCCATCCTTGGCCCAGTATTGGAATCATCTGATACAACATAGTCCTCAATCGACTGGGGGGCAACAGATTTCAGCTGCATCCATTATACCCCCTAGTATAGGCCAACCATATCCAGGTATGTACAATCCTATTTGGGGCTCGAATGCTCAAACTCACGTCCCTGTTCAAGGATACAATCCCATGAGCTAATTCCCTCTACAACCACCACCGAATCTGCCTGGGTCTTCACATTATATGCAGAATGCTTATGGTCCTACTGGTTTGTCGACGGGGCTTCCTCCCCAAAGCCACTAGTACCCGCATGTGAATCGACAGTTACCCTTCTTGGCCACTTTGGATCTCCCAGAATTGTCAAGGATTTTAAATGATCCAATTCGTCACTCTCACCAATGGCCCGCTATACCATCCAAGCTACCATCAGAAATCCCTAAATTCGACGGCAAAGCGGGAGAGGACCCGAACAATCACGTCATGACTTTTCACCTCTGGTGCTCATCCAACTCGTTGATGGATGACTCTATTCATTTACGTCTTTTTCAACGGACCCTCATGGGTTCTGCTGCGAAGTGGTATATAGAATTACCACGAGGTTTCTTCGTTGAATTCAACACCCTAGCTATGGCCTTCCTCACCCACTACCAGTTACCGATCCATTATGAAACGGGGACCAATATTTTGAGTTCTTTCAAACAAAACAAAGCCACTCATATATCTGATCACATTCATGAGTGGCGACGGAGACAACGTCTCATCAAACTCGAACTTCTCGATCAGTTGTTGGCAGAGTGGTTCACAAAATCATTTGTGAATGACATCGGTCGTGACATGACCATGGGTGGAGTGGTCACGGAAGAGCAGGCCATAAGTCGTGCTCAATACCTTGACCTCATTTACTCACAAACGGGTACCCTTTACAACTTGCTACCTGATGCACCTCATCCTTCCACTTCTGCCACTTCAACTACTCCAGCTGCTTCTCATGCAGCCGACAATGTGATTGGCACTTTCCATGCCCAACCACATCCCGCCTCAATCACCAACCCCAAACCCGCTTCTTCTAATTTTCAAAATGCTCCGTCTCCTGCCCCTCCCACTGGAAAGACTTCTGAGGTAAATGTGGTTCAATCTACCCCAGTCGGTAAAAACAAATCAAAAAAGGGAACGGGTAAGAATAAGGAGGACAAAAATACTTCTCAAACAGAGTGAACCAAAACTCCACCTATTGATGATAGGGATAAGCACAAACCTCGATACGCTTGTCTTATTTGTGGTGACGATCACTACACGAAGGATTGTCCACGATGCGTCGAGGTCACTAAGTTCCTTCAAGGAGCCCCAAAACCACCTGCTCCAGTCGTTTTGTCTCAACCCTTCCCGTTTCAACAACAGGCCCAATTGGTGATTCATGACCAACCCTCACCTTCTACTACATCCTATGTATTGATGTGTACTGGAGATTCAAAGCAGAATGACATTGCACTCACCACTCGAGCCAAAGATTATTCTCCCTCTAAAGAGAAGGTTGATGGCCCACCTCCTTCATATGTACAACCCTCTCCCGCGACTCCACCTACCAATGGTCCTCTTCATCTCGAACAACCGAGCCTTGACACAGTTCTTCGACCCCCCCCAAAGGGCGTCGTTCTAAAATTGGCTTTCAATCCTCATGCTCGTGCTACCCAGAACTACAACATTGTTGAAGATCTATCCCAAGCACCTTCTGCGATGTCAGCCCTTGAAGTCCTTCAAAGTTGTCCCACACAACAGAAGGCACTGTTGAAAGATATCGGTGGAATCGACCCAAAGGATACAATTTTAATAATTTTTGACTTGGAAGATCACATTCCAAGGTTATCCCCTCAACTCGCATTCTAGATCCAAGTGATTGTCTCTGACAAAAACATTTGTTGAACCGTTATCAATGAGGGTGCCTCAATGTGTGTCATGTCTCTTACTTGCTGGAAAGCCATTAGCTCTCCCTCTTTGAATGAATCCCAGAACACTCTCAAAGCCTTCAATGGATTCGGTTTTAAACCCTACGGTGTCCTTCCTTCGTTTCCAATCACGTTAGAAGGAAAAACAGTCCAAGTCGAAGTGGAATTCTTTGATGCTCCTCTTGATTACAATCTTCTGCTTGGCCGCAGCTGGATCAATTCTATGCGCACAGTTGTGTCGACCCTTTTTCGTGTGGTACGTTTCCCACATCAAGGGAAGGTAGTCACCGTCGACCAATTATCCTTCTTTAACTCGGATACCCATACTGGCAACGTACCGTTCATCGCTAAAACCCCACCGGATTATGAGAACGTTGGCGTAGGCCTTCTCAAAGAATCTTCGTTAATAGGTACTTTCCCCATTCCACCGCCCGATGTTCCATGCTCGTTTGTTGCTTCAATCAACATGATCTCCACCTCGATTCACAAAACTCCTACATCTCACGATCCATGGATGGTACCTGACCCTGGATATCATTTTCGTTATGGCAATGAAATGTCATTAAGTCCGGTCGAATCTACCTATCAGGCCATTCAATCAGCAACCCATTCTACCCCCTCTCTTGGTGAGTTATCTCCAGATCCTTTCCGTGTCATTTTTCCCACAGATGAGATGATCATGTCTGTCATGGAGGACACTCCTTGGGATGATGGACATCATCATTCCATCCTCTTTCTGGAGCAAAATACCATCAAGAACTACCAATGGATCTCGACCCCGTCGATCGTTGTCATCATCTCAACTGTTCCCAAGTCCACACACGATGTGTTTTCCGATGGGAACTTAAGCAATATCTCGCCTACTATTCCCCTCGACATATCCATCAAACCTGGAATTGTCGAAAATGTGCATATCAGAGCTTCATGTTCCCCTGATGAAATCGTCACCTACACGTCCATTTTCAAAGAGTTTTGTGACGTCTTCACCTGGAGCTATGAAGAAATGTCGGGTATCGACCCCGACATTGTGATACATGAAATCAAGAAATACCCCGACGCTAAACCCGTCCGGAAATGCCTTCGTCCAGTTCACCCACATAAAGCGGCTGATATCAAGCTCGAAGTCAAGAAACTTCTCAAAGCTGTCTTTATTTACCCGGTGGCCCTCACTGACTGGGTTTCCAATCTTGTCCCGATCGATAAGAAACAAGGCACAATCTGTGTATGCGTTGATTATAGGGATATCAACAAAGCTTGTCCCAAAGACAACTTTCCTACCCCCTTCGTCGATCAGATTGTCGACGATTGCGCCGGAAGTGAAATATTCTCTCTAATGGATGGTTTCTCCGGGTATAATCAAATCAACATTGTTCCCGATGATCAACATAAGACTGCTTTTATTTGTCCTTGGGGTACTTTTGCCTATCGGAAACTCCCCTTCGATCTCAAGAACGTTGGCACAACTTTTCAACGCACTATGTCTTATGCCTTCCATGATATCAAGCACATCGTGCAACCATATATGGATAATTTACCCACTCACTCTATGCGTTGAGTATATCATCCAATCCACCTCCAAGCCATTTTCATCCGCTGTCAGTTTTACCATATACGCTTGAATCCTCACAAGTGTGTTTTCTGCGTGGAATCTAGCTGACTTCTAAGATTTATTGTTTCGCGTCAAGGGATCAGGGTAGATTCTTTAAAGGTCGAGGCGATCCTTAATCTCCCTCCTCCTTCTACACTATGCCAGTTACAAAGTTTGCAAAGGAAAACAAACTTTCTTCGTCATTTCATCCCAAATTATGCCGAGATAACTCGTGGATTTACGTAACTCCTAAAAAAGGGGTCTGAGTTCGTATGGGATACCATCATAAACAATGCTTTCGAAGCTTTGAAATTATCCCTAACGTGTGCTCTACTTCTCTTCCCCCTGATTACAGTCATGATTATTTCCTCTACCTTGCAGCCTCGAATTACACCATTGGAATGGTTCTCGTCCAAGAGGATGATTTTAACGATGAACATGTTATCTATTACTTGAGTCGAAGTCTAACTATTATAACCCTAAATTTCACCACATATGCTTACCTAGCATCAGGCCAACTCATTTTCCTTCTTTGCCAAAACTCTGTTGAACAACTCTTTGAAAATCCTCTTGTGTAAAGGTCCACGTACCCTAACCCATTACTGCACGCTTGTACACGCTGACTGTCTCACAACAGCCCCTGTGTACCTACAAAAGCACGAAAAAAGGAAAGTTGCTGATAGAACAAAAATCTATGGGGGAGTTAACTGGAACTCCTAGCCATGCATGGCTGAGGGTTCATCCAAAACCCTAGCTCCTTCTAGCCTATAAAAGAAGGGGTAGGGGTACCATTTGAAGGAGGAAAAAATATAGCGAAGAAACTCTGCCCATTTACGTATTCCATTGTCCCAACCCTTTAGCCTTTCCTCATGCCAAAGGAGATTTAATGCAAAGCAGTTGAAGGACAGAAGAAGAGGAGCCCAAGGTCAGGTTCAAGGAGTGGTGTCCAGTCTCAGCTTTTGTAAGTTGACTCACTTTACATAATAAAAAGAATGCTTTTCCCATCCCAATTCATGAGTTGTCTATGATTCGATTAGTTTATGTTTGATTTCTAACCCTTGAGTATAGAAGTAGAATGCATGCAAAGTTGTTATTTGTCTTGAGTGCAGGTCATCTTTGGAAGGAGCAGTGCAAACAAGTAATCAAGCACAATGGAGGATCTACATCGAACGCCAGTAATAAGGTAGGTGGTCCTTTTCCATGCATTTATTGAGAAAAAGGGATTTAAATCTTGGGATGTAGGTAAAAAAGTAGTTTTATTCGGTCAAATCTACATGCAAAGTATGACCCTAATTTGCTAGTCCGTAGGGTGTTTTTCCCAACAACAGAAGTGGCGACCATACCGGGGAAAATACTCTTTAGGGTTCCTGGATTTATTTAAGTTTTTGGGTAGTTTAAAGACTAGGTTTTCTATTTTTTCTTTGCCTGTCTTTTCTTTTTCTGTAAGGTCTGAGCTAGCAGGGAGTCTGGTTTTCCATACCAGTTTTCCATGACTTTTGCTTGACTGTATTTTTCAGGACACACAGAGGTACACGCAGCCTGCAGAAGGCCTGAACGCGTGTACCCACGCCCTATCCTCTGACAGCCCGCGTGTGAACGCTAGCTGTAGAGATAGCAGTAGTGTGTAGGAGTTCAGAGAACCTTAGAGGCAATCCTCCTCTTCCCTGTCAGAATCACACATTCTCATGGGGTTTTCTGGAATCCTGTCTGAGTCTTTCTTGTTAACAGTCCTATCTCAGATTGTTTTTTTTTCTTTTTGCCTTATTATTTTTCCTTGCACTATTTGTTTTTTCTGTTAGAAAGAGTATCCAAGACTTCAAGGGATCTTGGTTATCAATACCAGAGGCCTCTTCCTGGTCTAGACTGTCTGTTTTCATATTTTTCCTTAGAGTTTAGATATACACACGGCCTGTACAAGGTCAGCCTGCATGTACACGCCCTCTGTCTCTGTTCAGCACGCGTTTGCATGCATTCTGTTTGAGTGACAGTCATGTGCTTGTATAGGCTAATTTTTGTTCAGGGTGGGGCAGTCATCCCCTCTTTTGATAAGAAGTATTCCTCTCAGGTGTTTAAATATATGATTGAACAGTCAGCAGCGTAGGATTCATCTTACCCTTAGCCTGCTTTTTCTCAGTTAATGGTTGACAAAAAAAGAATTGTTTTATGGTTTTTAGACAAGCGTGAGAGTCATTGTTTTTTCAATTTCCTTTGTGTGATTCTTTAACTCGATTCTTTGCAATTTACGCTTTAAGACAGAATTGGTTTCTCGGTTTTTTGCTTGTCGGTATTTTCCCTTTCTTTCTTTACTAGCATTTAAATAAATAAATAAATCTCTCTTTTCATTTTCTTCGTTGGTTGAAGAGTGTGTTTCTGCATCATTAGCTAGGGAAAAGTCTTTTCTTTCATAAGTTTTTGTTGTTCACTTAGGTCATAAGTAGCTCGTAGTAAAGTGAAATTCCTTTGAGTTGGCTGTCCAAAATCTTAGAAAAAGTCTTTCTTTGTGAAAAGTTGTTGAAATTTTGCATTTAGTAAAAGTTTTTTGTTTCCAGCTTTTTCATTCATTTTTTGCTTTCGTCTTTTACACATCATCTGTTTCACCCTCATACCCCTTGATGTAAGACAAATCCATAAAAGCAACACTAATTTTAAAATCTACTAGACTTTTATGTTTGTAGGGTTCACAAACTAGTCCAGGACTAGGGCCTTGGATTAGGTTGGAGAGGAAACTCTTCAAGGCCATTCAAAACCAAACATTAGAGTCTGAGATAGGGAGTGTCTAAGTCCAGTTTTGTAGAAGTTATCCGGGACCCCCCTCTAACATAGGGGATAAACACAAGGTCGCGCGTGGAAAGGTAGCGGAGATAACCCCTCCAAAGCCGGACCAATCGTAGTGGAGAACACATATAGAGGGCTTGTTTTGGGATTCTGTCATTTGCATTTGCCACGGGGCTTCTTGGGTCTCGAATCTGTTCGAGGTCCTCAGTTGTCTTCCGGACCATTTTCTCTCGATACCCTTGACAAGTTTAGGGCTCGATACCCTGCTCATTGTGGTCTACCCGACTTTCGACTGTACCCGCTTGGTGACTGTTCGCGTGCTGGCAACCTAGTTGCCAATATTTTTAGGGACATACACAAGTGACTACAGGGGTATACCACGGTACCTAGGACAGACATCGGGCCACGCTTTATAGAGTATACCCAGAGGGTTCTTCTGTATTCGAGTTTCACTTGCACCAGTAAGCTTCTCTAGTGTTGGTTGTGGTAATTGTTGTTCCAAATAGTTTAGTGATTGCTTGTCTTATATCTTAGGGGCTTCTTTTAGTGTGTGTTACTTTTGAAAGTTTAGAATACCTTAGCGTGTCTTGGATATTCTCACACAGTGGAGGATTTCGAGCTCTGCTGGTCACAAAGGCTTCTTGGCCTACCGTCGGTTACACTGGAGCCACCCCCGCCACCATTAAGGCGGAAGCTAGACCAACAAGGGTCTTTTGCAGCGACCAGGTTACAAACCTTTGTGCCCGAACAACTCCTGGAGGAATCAACCGTTTTGGACCTTGAAGCAACCGATCTTGGCTCGGTTGAAACCCAAACCATTGATATCTTGGCACCGTTTATTGTGCCAATCCAATTTCATGAACACCAAACAGTGCCTCACACAACAATGGAAACAAATGATGTTACTCCTTCTAGGATTTCGTCAATTCCCATCACAGTTACCACCATAGGAGTGTCATCTCCTAACCTACCATCGTCGGTCTGAGCCACCATGGTCTCGGCCGTAACTATGTTGCATAGTGGACTGAACCTGTCTATGGTGGCGGCCACAACCCCCTTCACACGTAGTGCGACAGGCCCTCCGTTCTCGTACGGTATTCCTAGTTCGGGTACAAGTCCTGTACTAACCTACTCCACTTTACAGACTTTGGGTCTGGGGGTAGGGAGCTCTAGCGTTCCTCTGCAAGGTCACCTTGGGGGCACTCCTGTCCCTTTTAATGATTTTCCTTACACAGGAGGTCATATTCCTCCTTCGTCCCCTTCGCTTGGTGGTCCGCATCAGCAATCCACCGGGCAGCCTACACACAATAGTTTATTTGGAGTCGGGAGTCAGGGACCACCTGTGCACAGTATGTTGGTAGTTTCGACACCGTTTTCTTGGAACAAAATGTTTGGTAATAACACTTTCTCGTCAGCCACTTTCCCGTATGGGGGCAACCCCATTTTTGGACAATCTACTCCTGCGCAGGGTACTATTCCTGCGTAGGGGGCACACATAGCAAGACCTTGGAATTTAGGACAAGGATCCGTTCCCTCCTCCAGAATGTCGTTCTGGGGTAATTCTTTCAACAGTCAATGGAACCCCGGATAGACTACTATGCCTCTCCCCACAGGACTGGCATGGGGTAATCCTTCCCAAAGTCCTTCGAATACAATGCATGCCCAACACTCTATGTCCTTTTTGGGAAAACAGCCGATGATGTCTCCACAAATGAAAAATCCTTACGCTGGTCAGGGCCATGGTTTCTACCAGAATCCAGGCCAGTAGCCAAACTTTTCCTGGCAACCTGGTGCCAGTGAAAATCCAGGACCCTTTTTCCCAGGTTATCAACAGCAACCCAAACTACCATTCCTGGCAACTTTACATTTGCCAGATTTGACAAGATTGTTGAATGATCCTATTTGTCACGATCCACGTTGGCCTCCTATGCCGACGAAGTTGCCTTCGGACATTCCAAATTTCGATGCCAAGCCTAATGAAGATCCAGGTGATCATGTGACTACCTTTCATCTTTGGTCCTCATCTAACTCATTGAAATATGACTCCGTACAGTTGCGATTGTTTCAACGTACTCTTATTAGGAGTGTCATGAAATGGTACATAGAGCTCGATCACTCAAGATACTCTTCTTTTGGTGAATTGGCGATGGCCTTCCTTAACCATTTCCAGTTACCTGTGAGATATGACGCTGGCACAGAGATGCTCACCAATTTCGAACAGACAACGGCGGACCATATCTCTGATCATATCCGAGAATGGAGACGCCGGAAGAATTTAATCAAGGTACCAGTCCCACCAGCATTCCTGCTTGAGTGGTTCCTTAAGTCTTTGGTCCCACAGTTATCCAAAGACGTCGTGACATCCAGAGTTTTCTCTGAAGAATATGCCATCATGAGGGCTCAACAGTTTGATCTCATCTATTCTCAGTCTAGTTTATTATACAACATCTTGCCATATGCGACATGTTTGATATTGGATAAAACTAGACAGAGAGTTGGACCACATGCGGATGGTATTGTTGGTTCAGCACAAACCAAGCCCACTGAGCAATTGACAAAAAAGTTGCAACAGTTATCCATACAACACACAACGACCAGCCAAACTACTGCTTTGGCTGCTCCCCCTACCCAAACGTTGAAAGTACACACCGTGTAGTCGACTAACCCAAAGGCCACCCAGTAGCCCGAAGGGAAGAAAAAACAATGAAAGAAGGGTAAGGGGGATAAAAAACCCACTGATAATGTTGGCGGGGACAACACGGAAAAATGGAAGGCGAGGTATCCGTGCAAATTGTGCACGGAAGACCACCCGACCCATCTTTGTCCTCGACTTGCAGAAGCTCAAAAGTTTGTCACACATCAACAACAAGCAGTGTTGACTAATCCCTTTCAACATGGGAAAAATCTAACTCAAACCTCTATAAGCACAGAAGGGGGAAGCCAAGAAACCTGCCCTCCTCCAAACAATCCCTCATCCGCGAACGTATATATGGTTAGGGGTGATGCTTTCATATCAACTAGAGCGCACGACTATAGTAAACCAAGCGCTTCTGAGAAGGGTAAAGAAGTTGATCTCCCATCTCTTCCTCTACAGATTGAGAAGATGTTGGGAGAAACAATGACACGCATTCCAAAGGGTGCATTTAAAAATGATTCTCACAACCCAAACGCAAGTGTCGCCCAGAATTACTCTATGGTGGAGGATTTATCACAAACCCCTTGTGAGATGTCTGCTTTGGAGGTCCTCCAAAGCTTCCCTGCTCAGAGGAAAGACTTGTTAACCACTTTGGGCTCTACTAAGACTTGTAATCTGGGCACCATCATGTTAGATACAACCGACTTAAAACCTCATCTGCCTTACCACGTAGTATTTTAGATAGTAGTGGCTCATCCCACGAAAACTTTTACTCAGAATATCTTTCGCACGGTGGTCGACGAGGGCGCCTCGACATGTGTTATGTCGTTAGCATGCTAGAAGGCCATTGGCCAGCCCATTTTGTCTCCATCACCTACTCTCCTCACTTCTTTCGATGGTCGTTCATTCCGACCACATGGCATCGTTCCTTCTTTCCTCATGCAGTTAGGAGGGAAAACCGTGTGTGTCGAAGTAGAGGTAGTCGATGTTGCCCTCCACTATAACCTCTTGTTAGGATGGAGTTGGACTTATGATATGCAAGCTGTGGTTGCCACAATTTTTTGAGTCTTGTTGTTTCCACATGAGGGGCGAATAGTGACCATCGATCAATTGTCTTTCTCCAGACCTGACCCAGCTTTGGGGGCACCCACGGTCCCGATGATTGATAATCCTCAACCAGGTGTCGTTAACGTAGGAGTTGGTTTGTTCCCATCCTTGATGGGTACCTTCAATTACCCACCTCCTCACGACGATATCAAATTTATATCTAATCACCATAAGGTTGATATTTTTCAAGTTTTGTCATTCTGCACGACTTACTTTGAGGATCCTTGGATTCTTCCTTCCCCATCAGCAACGATGGATGAGACAGGGCACTCAGGCATGTCCATGCCCTTGTCTATCGCTGAGGTAGCGTACTCTTTAGTCCATTAAGCTTCAGCTAACCTTGATCCGACTCCTGCACAAGAGTTAGATCCACTTCTAGAGCCTATTTGGGCTCAGGGTTCTCTCGCTAATGTCGATTTGTTAGACTTAGTCTTGCCTTCTGACGAAGCAGTAATCAAAGAAATGACTAGTCCGGACAAACCTTGGGAAGATATTCATCACAGATAATATTTTCTCCTAGAGTTAAGCCGAATCGAAGCAGGAGAATTCACCGTTACCATGACGGGAGATAAGCCATGTCCTATTAATCTCTTAGCTACGCAGGAAATTTATGCTGAGGGTGATATGGAAACCATTGATGAAATGATACCTATCAATATCTCCAAAACCCCAGGCGTCATAGACAATGTTTTTCTCAAAGCATACAGCTCCCCCGAGGAGATGTCAGGCATCGACCCACAAAGAGTCTATCATAAGCTAACTTTGTTGTTTTTCAAGCTCGCTTTGAGATCGAAAAGCAACATCCGGCGAGACTGCATTTATGCTTTTCGATCTCGTCCGGATTAACTGAGAAAAGTAACCATTATGGATTCTTCTTTAAGCCCTTTTCAGACTCCTTAAAGATGAAAAGATTGCCAAGTGAACTTGTTTCTTCACACTCGTTAAATTGGTCCAGAAGAACGTTCCTTAAATGGGTCTTCTTTTAAGCCCTTTTCAGACCCTTTAAACATGAAAATATTGCCGAGCAATCTTGTGGCCTTTCACGCTCGTTAAAGTAAAATTTGAAGTCACGTCTGTCCGGCAATAGTTTACCCCTTTTTCAGTCTGGATGGTCAACTGTACGAACAAAGGTATACTCTATAGAACTTCCTTTCTTTAGAAGAGTACTCTCAGGTATGATTTTATCCCTTTTTCGGGCCTGAGGGACTAAACTTACGAAAAAGAAACCCCCACGGAGTCCATAGTTAAGCTCTTTTTAGACTCCCTAAAATTGAAAAGATCACCGAGTGACCTTATTCTTTCACACTCGTTAAATTGGTCCAGAAGAATATTCCTGATGGAGTCCATAGTTAAGCTTTTTTCAGACTCCTTAAAAATTAAAAAATGGTCGAGTGATCTTGTCCTTGTCACACTCGTTAAAATGGTTTTGAATCGACGTCTAATCGGTGCTAGTTTACCCTTTTTCAAACCGACTAGACTATCTTCGAAAAAGGTACCCCAATGGAGTCTCCTTTTATGTTTTTTCAGACTCTCTAAATATGAAAAACCACTGAGCTTACCTTCTCTGGGCTCGTTAAACTTACATCGAAGGATGTTACCATTGTGTGTTTTATTAACCGCATTTGCATACCTTATACACCAGTCTTGTGACAGTTTGTTTCTACGTCTTAACACCTTTGGCCGCCGAAGGATTTTTCCCGAGTATTATTTTACTAGAACATTAGTCTTGTCCTTGTGCCTTGAGCTTGTATGTTTGCAATACTCGTTCCTCCATTGTGATGTAATATTCCTTTATTTATTTTTCCAAAATTATCAAAAAGAACAAAAAAATCAAATATACCCCAAAAAGAGGAAGGGAAAAGTATTTTCTTTATTGGCAGCATAATGAGTCGCCCTTTGATAAAGCACATCTGTCTGTTTGACCATCAGACTATGGGATGTAGTATGACCTTAGGAATCTTTTCTCGCTATATAGAGTTGTGTCCTCCACCGTTTGGTTATTCTTCCAAACATATGGAGAGTTTGTGTTGCCTCCTACTTCGTAGACTTATGATTAACATATATGCTGCCTGAGTCTCATCACTTGTCTTGCTATTGTCCAAGGGAAGTTTGTCACTAAGCCTGAGTCATCCCCTCTGCAATATGTCTCTTGTCCGCATACCCGGCCATCCTGAATGTCCAATCAAGTCCTTGTTTGAAATCACTAAAGCCTTCAGTCCGATCATCAAGATTATCAAGTCCATGACCAACGAGCCATTGAAGACCTCTGGGTAGTGCAGTCGTACACTCATATTACACTCCTACCTGAGTTTTGAAATATTTTGAAGTTGTTTCTAGAGCTCTGAAGTCCAACCATCAGGCCGAATCAGCTTCTGGAAGATGGATACTCTATATGTATATCTTTCTGATTTCGAGATGTAGCTTTGCTGTGTATTATTCATGGCTACTCTTTATAGTTATTTGACATGGATCTACAGTGTATTTGATTGGTAGCCATGGTTCTATTTTATCCCAAGCATGGGTATGCCCGCCTTGGTGAGACATTTTTTATTTTGCAGACGGCACCTCCTGGTTCCTGATCCTTGGGCTCAATTGTTCGGCACATCAGTAAAGATTGGTAATGTATTTCGACCATCAGATGCTCTTCTGACCTCACACATTAGGGGGCGTCTGTTATAACCCTAAATTGCACCACATATTCTTACCTGGCATCAGGCCAACTCATTTTCCTTCTTTGCCAAAACTCTGTTGAACAACTCTTTGAAAATCCTCTTGTGTAAAGGCCCACGTGCCCTAACCCATTACTGCACGCATGTACATGCTGGCTCTCTCAAAACAGCCCGCGTGTACCTACAAAAGCACAAAAAAATGAAAGTTGTCGATGGAACAAAAATCTATGGGGGAGTTAACTGGAACTCCCGACCATGCATGGCTAAGGGTTCATCCAAAACCCTAGCTCCTTCTAGCCTATAAAAGAAGGGGTAGGGGTACCATTTGAAGAAGGAAAAAATATAGCGAAGAAACTCTACCCATTTACGTATTCCATTGTCCCAACCATTTAGCCTTTCCTCATGCCAAAGGAGATTTAATGCAAAGCAGTTGAAGGACAGAAGAAGAGGAGCCCAGGATCAGGTTCAAGGAGCGGTGGTCGGTCTCATATTTTGTAAGTTGATTCACTTTATGTAATAAAAAGAATGATTTTCCCGTCCCAATTCATGAGTTGTCTATGATTCGATTAGTTTATGTTTGATTTCTAACCCTTGAGTATATAAGTAGCATGCATGCATAGTTGTTGTTTGTCTTGAGTGTAGGTCATCTTTGGAAGGAGCAGTGCAAACAAGTAATCAAGCACAATGGAGGATCTACATTGAACGCCGGTAATAAGGTAGGTGGTCCTTTTCCATGCATTTATTGAGAAAAAGGGATTTAAATCTTGGGATGTAGGTAAAAAAGTAGTTTCTATTCGGTCAAATCTGCATGCAAAGTCTGACCCTAATTTGCTAGTCCGTAGGGTGTTTTTCCCAACAACACTAACACCTACCGAAACCAAGTATTTACATGTCGAAAAACTAGCCTTGGCAGCCGTCCAAGCAGTCCAACGCTTCCAGCACTATATCTTCTCTCGCAAGACTACAGTGATTTCTAACTACAACCCTATGCAACACATTCTCACACGTCAATTGCTAGGGGGAAAATACTCCAAATGGATCGTGATACTCCAGGAGTTTGACTTGGAATTCGAACGCGCCAAGTCCAAGAAGTCCTTAGTGTTTGCTGAGTTGATATGAGACTTTCTCTATTCTGAAACAGAAAATGTAGCAATTGATTCATTACCCGATGAATCCATTTTCCTCATTAGCTCTGATGATCTTTGGTATGGCGATGTCATCATATATCTCCAAACCTAGAATTTCCGGCCAACTTTGTCTAGTACTGACCACCGTCAAATATGCTACCAAGCTCGTTAATATATTATCCTCCGGGATACTCTTTATTGTCGGGGGATTGACTCAGTTTTTCAACGCTGCCTAATGTTCGACGAAGCCGAGAAAGCCTTGAATGACTTCCATTCTGGAGCCTATAGTGGTCATATGTTTGGGTATGCTACTACCCAAAAGATCTTACGAGCAGGGTATTTTTTGCCTTCTTTATTTAATGACTGCATAATCGCCATCCAAAAATTCCATGCTTGCCAGACCTATAATCATAAGATATGGTCACATCCCACTCCTCTTCACCCAGTGGTCTCCGTTGGTCCCTTTGCGAAATGGGGCATCGATTTCATGACCTGTCACCCCCACTCGGCCGGGGGGCATGGATACATTATTGTAGCCATAGATTACTTTATGAAATGGGCCGAGGCGATGCCGACATTTGACAACACTGGAAAGACCGCAACATTATTCATTTTTAATCACATCATAGCTCATTTTTGTGTTCCTCAGGATATCGTCACTAATCACGGTAGCCACTTTAGAAACTTCATGATTTCTGAATTCACTGAAAAGTTGGGTCTTCGCCATGAAAACTCAACGCCCTATTACCCACAAGCCAACGGCCAAGTCGAAGAAATTAACAAAGTTCTCATAACTATGCTCCGACGAATGATAGGGATTCACAAAACAAGTTGGCACACAATGTTGTTTTCGGCATTGTGGGCTTATCGAACATCCGTCAAGTCAGCTACTGGGTTTACACCTTTCCGATTAGTCTATGGTTTGGAAGCCATTCTCCCGATCAAATGCGAGATACCCTCTTTAAAACTAGTTGTTGAACTCCTACCAAACACTTCTGCTGAGGAAGAACGTCTATTGTATCTTATTCGATTAGACGAAACTCGACGCGATGCTACCCTAGTCATAGAATGTTAAGAACCAAATATCTGAATACAAAATATCACAATAGATCCAAAGATATCTGAATACAATCATCACACAAGATCTATGAAACCATATAGAAAACCACAACTTTATTATAGAAACCCTTGAGGTAGGGTAACACCATACAATGGATCCTATTATGGAAGGGATCCTTTCCTGTTCACTTGCCTCTTCGAGGGGGCATCCTCCTATTGAGCTACCGCTCCAAATACAATACTTCTCTTCATGTCTCATTACATTGCTTGAGCCCCTTTATATAGTGCTATCATCTCCTAAGAACATTCTAGAGGAGGAATCTTCTAGAAGTAGAACCTTCTAAGAATCCCGCTTACATTAATATCTAATTACTCATTTATTATATCTAACTATCATAGTGGGCCTTATTTAATAATACAGTGGACCTAGTCCACCTTACATTGAATGACCTCCACTATTATCACTATGGGCCCTCTGGGCCCCCCCACTACCTCTCTAGCTACCTTACATTACATCCCCCTTATGAAAGCGTTGTCCTCAACGCTTGATGTACAACCATAT
>ML797492.1:234199-245657 GCA_009831015.1 Picea engelmannii
ACCCACCTTCTGACATCTTCATATTAAATAATCTCTTCATTAGAAATACCTTGTTCGATGCCGAGGGTTTTTCATACAATTTGGCCAGCGCGTCCATCAAACCCTTCGTTGTCTTTTCTTTCGAAATATTGAAAGCCACCGACACTGCCAGGCTCAGCCGTATCGTTCCTAGAGCCTTTCTGTCAAGAATCTCCCATTCTTCGTCCTTCATGGCCGCCGACTTCTTTTCTAGTCCGCTCAATGGTAGGAATAGATACTTCTGATATAAATAGTCTTCCATCTGCATCTTCCATAACTGGTAGTTTTGGCCGTTAAATTTCTCGACCCTAAACTTTCCATCTTCTGACATTGCTCCCACTCGAACCAGGAACCATCTTTTCCTGTGAGTTACCTTATGCTCTGATACCAGTTGTTAGAAAAACAAGACCGTGGAGCAATAAAATAAAACAAATGTAGAAACAAAACACAGAAGACACACAATACAAGAGAGACACAGATTTACGTGGTTCACCCAGTGTGGGCTACGTCCACCAGAGAAATTACCAGGTCCTTCCTTTATTATTATACAGCAAATGAAGGGATACAACCTACAACAAAAACCCGTTGTAACTTCCTCTTCTTTCTCTCACAGTCTCCTCTCTCAGAATACAATATTCACCATCATTCATAGCCGCAATAGATTTCCCTCATAAAAGAGGGTTGCCTTCTAGGGCAAAAAACCCTAACATAATCTCTACCGTTAGATCTACGACCTTATAATGAACGGTCTAGATTTACAATGAAATTACAATATACTTTTATAAGACAATTTTTTCTTCGGGGGCTTCGCCCCCTGGACCCCACAGAGGGGGTACCCCCCCTCTGCACTCCCCCGCGTGGAAGAGTGTACATACTTCTGGGGTTTAAATACTTCATGGGGTATAAACACGGCTGAAAGAAAGGACCTCTGAATCAGGAAGATAATCAGGCTCCACAACCAACAATGATGTCATCCGTCTGTGATCTGAGTATGGGAATGCCTACCTCAGAACTAGTATGATATTCTGCAGATGCTTGGTTGTTCACAGGTTTTCGATTAGGTGCGCTCCTGGTTTCTGACATACACACACACAGTTTACAAAGTATTTCGACTGTCATTGATTCTAGCCTCATACTTTGGGGGGCATTCTGTTACCCATGATTTTGGTCATCTTGATGGTGTATTGATGATGGTGAACTCAGGCTCCTAACAAGAACTTTCTCCTGAGAAAAGTGACATTCATCTCTTCCCAGAAAACATACTTTTGAAGAGAGTTCGTAGGTTGCTTATATCCTAGGGTGAGAGAATGACCCATTCTCGCAGGCTGCCTTCAGCTAGGGTGCGAACTTCTCACACTGTGCTACATAGCTAGGGTGTGAACTTGTTCTCAAGCTTGGAAAAAGATGAAGTCTCGATTGTTCTAGAAGGGAATCTTCTAGAGAATGGGTTGGCATTTGAATGGTTATCATTTTACTGGTTTCCCTGATTTGGTGGGATCATTCTCATCTAAGTAATCATCTCATCCTCTCCTATATATTGATGGGATTCTCATGGAAAAGGTTAAGCAAGATTAATTGGAGAATTGGTGAAGGAATTGTGTGAAGAGCCTAGCTTGAACAGGAGCTTGGAGACTCTAGCAAGTCTATCAAGAGGAGTCAGATCTTCTTCATGCAAGGATCGATCAAGTGTGTGTGTTGGAACCAAGAGTCACCGAAAGGAATCTTGTGACATCAAGGTGATCAAGTTGTATCTTCTACTTTCGATTAATATGATACATCGGCATGTCCTTTTCCCATAAAGTCATTCTTACTTTATTGTGTAATTCCTTGATCATACACATAAGTTGAAGATTTAATATATTTTTCTATCTTCACTTTGGTTGGTTTGTGTTGTCTTGGTATTGACCTCACGAGAGCACCGGAGTGAAGCAGGAGTAACAAATACCCTAGGAAGCGATACAAAGGTATGTTACTTTTTCTTCCCTACTAGCTGATTCAATGGTCATAACTTAGGGAAATAGTCATGTCCTGTCTTGTTTTGTTCTAGATCCAGGTGGATCTAGGGAGATCTGTTAGTGTCCACACCTATCGATTAGTATGATAACAAGGGGTCCCTACTGCCCTCCTTTCTTCAGACTCTTCGTCTCTATTGTGGGAGCCTTCTCCCACTTCTTAGTGAGTCACCATACTATGCGTTGATAATTTCCCGTGGTTGATATTCCGCTTGTGTGCAAAAGGAAAAATGTTGGTTGTTAGTCAATATTTATATTTATTTATAACCAGTACATAATTCATATTTTCACATGTACACACACACAATAGGGATTTTTCATTCTTAACTTCATCTTTTGATTAGGAAGGTTAGACAGGGGGTTACTCTTTTTAAGAGTGTTCCGAACGAAGCTTCTGTGCAACTCGTTCATGAGCCCAAGTAGGCCAAGTGTTGTAACCATGCTCTGATACGAATTTGTAACACACCCACTACGACATAATAAAATTTTTACTTTTCCTCAAGGGACAGAATCCCCAAAGTCCTACGGGGGCCTAACACAAGCTAGTTCTTCCCTGTTCACCTCCCTATGATCGTGGGTTAGGACCACAGGCCAAACAAACCAGGTGCCTTTTCATGTTTCATGACTCAGCGATACAAGTGAGTCCAATATTAAAGGTAGAATGGCGAGGGGGCTCTGAAATGAAACCCTGGCCGTAGATCTGGGCACGCAAATTCTGGCCTTCCAGATCTACCCGCCGCTTAACGACAAAGCATGAGCTCCCTTTCTTTAGTCCCTATCTCGATAGGACAACATATGCGCCTAAATGCAAGCACCTTTCACAACTCAGGACCTCGTGAGTCATGAGTCGAAGACCCTCAAATTTTATTCACCAATCGTCGATACTTGAGATTCCGATATGGTATGGCCCCTCCTTATTAGAACTCTCCACGTGTGGCCACCAACTAGGGCTAACTACAAGCCTTGCTCGCAACTTGCAAGTTCATGAGTTGAAAGGTTGAACCTCTGGGCCCTTCTTTTACAACACCCTGAGACGCGAAAGTCAGAGAAGGTTTGACTCCTTCCGGGCTTCTCAGAACTCGCAACTTCATGACTTGAGTTGTTGGGCCTTTGTGCTCCTTTCTTATGAGAACCCGAAGTACGAGAAGTCAATAGAATGTTGACTCCTGTTTCAAATGACACATGTCCACCACCTGTCACCACTTCTCCCTCTCTCTGGGAATCTTATTGTCACACCACCTATCAAACACGTGGGTCCCACCAAGCGGGCATGCCATGTGTTACACAAGCTCTCGCAACTCGCAAGCTCGTGACTTCTACAGTCGAAACTGATTCCCCTCAACCATCGAGACCCCGATATGCGATATGGCGAGGAGGTCCTAACTCAATGGTTGCTCCTACTTCTTTCTATTTGGGACTTCGCGACTCCAAGGGTTCGGTCTTCCACCTCCAAACTCACGAACCCCTAATACGCAATGTATCGAGACATCAGATCCCGCGGCTGTCCTTCCTCTTTGATCAATAGCCCAGATCACATCGCGACTCGGGATTTCGTGACTCCAAGAGCCTGGTCTTCCACCTCCAAACTCACGAATCCCCGATACGCGAAATGGTCGGATCTCTACCACCTGTCCTCCAACATGGACGGTCCCGATGTCTTCGAGACTTTCGGGACGTAGTTGAATTCACTCTCCCGCCTAAGTAAAGGTTAAGATCGACGGCTTATAGAGCTCCGATGGGTCCCTGGGATCTACGGTCCAGGATCCCATCGTTATTTGTGAAGGCTGAAAGGGTGAGGTGTTAACGCCTATGCTCCTTATCTAGATCCACCGGTGTTGACAGGCTTGGGGTATTCCCAAAAGGATTCTAACCATCATTTACCAAGTGATAGGGTATTTTCTTTCTATATTTGAACTTGCTATCCCTTCTGAGCTTGAATCACGAAGTTCAAACTCTTGAAGCTTTAGGCTCCCATGACCCCGAGACCTTAGAAAGCAACTATTTCTTGCATAAGGGTTCCAGAACCGAATTGCATGAACCCTCAGACGGTTATCAGGCAATTATCCCTAATCTTAATCGAGTCTTTGGTAAGGTTCAGTACGGTTACAAGGTTTATGGGGTAATTCTTGGAAAAGAGTACTCTCAAGGGGCCTTCCCAGAATATTACGAGAAACTAAGCGAATAAGATGATTCTCGGTGGAGCAAACTCATGTCCTAGACTTAATCATTTGTGCAGAAAACAACTATGGCATGTAAGCATATACAGGCATCCATTCTATCAAATCAAACATTAGGTAAACACTTCTATTCAGAACTATTTACAAGCACATAAAACTGAACATGTGATTATGGAATTAACTTCAAATAACACTTATCATAAATAACACCAGACATGGTGCAACTATTGAGAGGGGTGCTCGTTTCCACCCAACCGTAGGCTCAGCAAATCCCAATGAATTTACCACTAACCAACCCCGAGCTGAGACCACAATGCTGCGAGACTGCGTCTCTGTTTTATAGTGACCAAGAATGAAGGTTACTCTCCTTCTTCTCTACTATCACTCACTCTGTGTTTTTCCAGAGTTCCACTTTCTCTTTCCCTTGCGTCTGCCCCCTTCTCTCTTCTCCCTCACGCCTTTTCCTCTTGCGAGATTGCGTGATTTCCCTCGCACTGGTCAGGCCTGACGACTCCATGGATGGGCGGTTCATCGCTCCCCCATCCCTCATTACTCATGAGGAACCCTTTACCTGCCAATCCTGGCGAGTCATTTAATTCGGGGCCAGCGAGCCGTTCTTGGTTCTCTGGGCCAGTGAAGTCCAAATACGGTATTGGTTTCGGTGGAAGTTAACGCCACCTTTCTAGGTTCCTTCCACCACCTTTTCTTCAGCCATCATGGTCTCTTTTTCAGCATATCCCCTCTCATCCGTCCTGCAATATATATATATATATATATATATTCACATTCATCGACCTTTTTCACAAGGTCCATTTACATCACACATTCACATTTTTTAGTTTGCCACAGTTCTTGGCCAGTGTAGTTATTTTTACAAACTGGGGGAAATAGGGTGTTATAGCAACAATCTTAAAAATGTGTGGTCTGGATGCTACAGTTGGAGGTCTAAGAAGAATAGTGCAACCTTTTTGGGTTTCCATCAATGCCAAAGGGGGATATTGTTGGCATGTTTATAGGAAGAGTGTGCTTTTCATTTATGGCAAGAACAACAACGACGATGGAAAACAGGAAAGAAGTGATGATAGCACCAAAATAATTCCTCTTCTACGAAGACAGAGCTCGGGAGGAAAAGTGAAGGCCTCTTCTATGAAGACAGAGCTCATGAGGAAAAGCGAAGGTGAGACATTTCAATCGGTTTCACAGGAGAAGGTTAGGAGGGAGAAAACTTTGAATACTTAGAAAATCTTCTAAGTCAGAAGAAATTGTAAGGTCAGGAGGAGGAACAATAGTGGTCGTTGAATCGAGCACAGTGAAGAATCTGGATCATTGGATTAGATTCTAGACAAGAGGAATGAGCATGCAGAGGAGGAGAACAGATCTCGGGCGTTAGATCTGAGTGCGTGGACCAACCGTTGTTGGATCCAGAGGTAAGTGCATGGGCTTTAATTCTTTTAGAGTGCAAAAGAGAAGCAAAAACTTGTGAGGCAATCCTAGTTGTTGGTGCTGAGAAGGACACGTGGTAGAAGATAAGCAGATTCATAGGATCATTAATCGGAAGAACTACGTCAAGCAGCCCGCAAACATTGCGAAGAACAAAGTCGTGAAGTAATTCTGAATCGTCAGATCACAGAGGGTTGCGGACTGTTGATATGGTTCAGAGTTCGAGAGTTTAGAATTCAAAGAATGGAGGAGAGATAACTCACGAGATCACAAAACATGAATTCGCAAAGCACCTTTTTCACGGGCATGTGGTCATAGCCAGTGGTCACATCAGCAGAGAATAAGGGAAGGAGCTAGCATTGCTAGGATCCACTTCGGAGATTGGGAGTTGGGAGAATCGAGGTGACTCACAACAGAATATCAGATGTACGAAGTCATGAAGCACCTTCTTGGTTGGCGAGTGGTCACAGCCAGTGGCCACGTGGAGAGGAAACTGGCACCCGGTGCTAGTTCCCACAGGTGAAGTTTGCAAGGAGATTCTTTGTGAGGACCTTCTGTAACTGACAGAGAAGATCAAATCTAACTATCAGAGAATCTCAACTATAACATAGAGGATGAAGAGTTGTGAGTATTATCTCGTAGAGGAATTGGCATGATAAAGACACGAAAAACAGAAAAGATTTGGTGCTTATATATATATAATTGATTCACCCCCCCCTCTCTGTTATTTTTCCAACAATTGGTATCAGATTCAGTGCCTTTGATCAAAGGTAGATCCATAAGCTTGAACATGACTAGTCATGAAGGAAGTTCAACTAATAGAGCCCCTTTGTTTGATGGAAAAAACTTTGCTTCCTAGAAAATCAGGATGAGAACATATTTAATGTCTTTGGGTGCTGATGTTTGGGATGTTATTGAAACTCGATATGTGAATCCTGTAGTATTGGCCTCAAAAGATGATAAGTTTGATTTTAGCTTTAATGCAAAAGAAATGAATGCCATCCTTAGTGGACTTGTAGAAGCCGAGTTTGTCAAAGTCATGCACTGTGATTCAACAAAAGTTATGTGGGACAAGTTGATAAGTAGTTATGAAGGTAATGAAAAGGTGAAAGAAGCAAAACTTCAGACTCGTGGACTGAAATTTGAGCAGTTAAAGATGGATGAAGACGAAAGTATCAGTAAGTACTTATTATGTATAGAAGAACTTGTCAACACTATGAAAGGCCTAGGTGAAATGATAGATGAATCTTTTCTAGTCCGAAAAATATTAAGATCTCTACCTGATAGATTTAACTCAAAGGCCTGTGTTATAAAGGAAATAACTGATCTCAAAACGTTGACACTAGATCAACTTCTTGGAACCCTAATTGCTTATGAAATGAGAATCACCAAAGGTAAATCCACTACAAGAGAGGCATCCTTTAAAGCAGAGAAAAATACAGACTCTGATATAGATGAGATTGAAGCAAATTTTGTGAGAAGACTGACGAAAGGATCATGCAAATACAAATGTAAATTGCCCTTCAAATGTTTCAATTGTGGTAATATAGGTCAGTTTGCATCTAAGTGTCCTCAAAAAATAAAGGATCATACATATGACAATGAAGAGAAGCACAAACACAAAAATGTCTATAAAGAGAATAATTTTAAGAAGAAAAGCCTTTGTGTAAACAATGATGACCATCCTTCAGATGATGAAAACAGTGACTCTTCTATTCAAAGTAAAATAAATGATCTTATGCTAATATCTTTAGAATACCAAAACACTGAAGATACAAGAAGTGAGTTTGTTGATTGTGAAGAAGTAGTAGATATTGAAGGAGAACTTGTGAGTGTCATGGAATATATTGATAGACTTAGAGAAAAGAAAAGAAAAGAAAAACAGTTATTGCTCAGGTATGAGAAAACATGTAATGAACCATCTGAAGAAATTTCTCTATTGAAGGTTAAGATAGAAGAAGCTAAGAAGATTGAAGACATCCTTGAACAACAATTGAAGGAAGCCAAAACAAAAGGTGAAAAATTGGAAGCTAAAGTAGTGTCTATCAGAAAAGATCTAGAGAAATTTCAGGCCCTACATCATCAAAATCTGACGAGTATTAAAGGCTCAGAAGGATTAGCCACCATTCTAAATCAACAAAGGAATCCAAAGTTGAAAACTAGTTTGGGTTATGAATAGGTATCAAGTAGTGGTCAACCAAGAAACAAAAAATCCATCAAGTTTGTCAAATCTACAACCAACAACAAACCTGCATAAACAAAGGAAAATAATCAGTTTCCAAGGAGGAGTAAAGGAAAAGCTACCAGAACTGAATCTGTAGAACAAAGAAATAATACACCCTCCGCTCAATGAAATCATCAGCATGGAAGAAATCGACCTACTCAAAGAAGACAACCATTTTCCAGGTACAAAGATTTTTTCTATGGATATTGTTTTTACTGTTCTAACTTTGGACACAAAGTTGTAAATTGCTCTTTAATATTTATACATGAGCAATCAAGACACCCAAGGAATAAATATCTACCACAACAAAGAATGAGACAACCAAGTAACAAACAACCACAGACTGCAAATCATGTGATGGATGGGAAAAAGACTCAGATTAAGCATAACAATCATTATGATCCTTTATTCAATGAACCAAAATGTTACATATGCCATAATTATGGGCATAGAGCTGCATAATGATGCCTAAAGAACTATAAGATAGATTCAAATCACAGAGATGAAAACATCAAGGTTTTGAAGAAGAAAGAAGATAACAAGTGTGGTTTAGTGTTGTCATCTCAAAGACAAAAGAACCCCTGGTATATTGACAGTGGATGCTCCAGTCATATGACAGGTGACAAAAGTAAGTTCCTATCACTTAAAGAAAGTAAATCAGGAAATGTGACTTTTGGAAATGATGCTCTAGGAAAGATCAGAGGTAAAGTTCTATGGTAAAGATCAAGATGTGTTATTTGTTGATGGATTAAAACATAATATTCTGAGTGATAGTCAGGTGTGTGACATAGGATGTGAAGTCACTTTCACTACCAAAGATTGTAAAATAAAAACAGTGAACATAGGAGAGATAATTGCAAAAGGTGTTAGAATTGAAAACAATGTCTATGTTCTAAAGGAAGATAAGGAGGAATGTCATTTAAGAAAATTTGATGAAAGTTGGTTATGGCATAGAAAGTGTGGCCCTTCTCTTCTCAATAGTCCTTCAAATCCCCCCCTTCCCTTCCAAGGCTTCAGCAACAGGTCGGACAAGAAGTCTCATAGCACTGTAGTTGCAGTTGGGTTCCCTCAGGAAATCAATTCCCAACAATTCTCTCACCTTGAGAGAGTTTCTCACGGGCTTGACAATCCGCCACTTCAATCCCATGAGCCTAACAGCCCGCTTCTTCAATCTAGTTCTTAAGTCAACCAGGTACATGTACAATTGATGGAAGCAACAACATTCGAGTAAGGTACGGGTGATGACATCAATGAACTTCAGGTAGGGTACTAGTGAATTTCTCGTAACAGGAAGGGTACGGGTTACTGTTGAAGGAGTGTGTGCAATATGAAGAGGCCTGAATGATGGAGAGAATGGAATCAATAGAATCAATGGAATGGAAGAATAAATGGCTCATGCACTAAGGCAAAACTCTTTGTATGCATGTCCCAAATTGGACACTTGTTGGGTTGAGAGCCACTTTGGCCCACTTGCCCCATCCTTACAACTTAAGATACAATAAATATCCCCACCTTAGTCTTTAGGAATATATTATAATATTCCTTAAGAAATAATCCCTCTAGCTTAACCCCCTTTTCTAGGCTCTTATCCCCCCCTTTCCCTTCCTAGTGGAGTTTAGTCCCCCATACTCTTTATCGTGGTTGTTCTACATGCAGTAATGTATTTTATTAATGATATGAATGTTTACATATACAAAAATAGGCTCATTGGACTTTATCATATAGGCTCTCCGGCCTAATAATCACATAAGCCTTTTGGCCTATAATAACCTGGCTCACCGGCCTATAAAACATATTTTAATTTACAACTGGGCTCGGCCTTGGGGTATTACATCCCCCTCCCCTTATTTATGCATTGTCCTCAGTGCAATATGTATACACATTTACCACCAAAATTTCAAAAACTTTGAAAAAGATGCAAGTATTATGCCCGCATAACATCCTCATGCTCCCAAGTTACATCCTTAGGACCGTACTAGGTCCATTGGACCTTTACTAGCTCTATGGATCGATTATGGAGCTTCTTGATCTTCCGGTCTAGTGTGCACACCAGATGCACCTGGAAAGCACCTTCTTGCTCCATCTGAATCACATTTCAATCAATAACATGATTAGAATCAGGTATATACTTTTTGACCAATGATACATGGAATACATTATGAATAGATATTGAGGTAGGTAATGCAAGCATGTATGCTATAGGCCCAGTCCTCTCTAGGATTTCAAACATCCCATAATAACGAGCTGCCAACTTTGAACAATTTCCCAACTTCAAGGAAATTTTGTTGGCTTTCATTTTCAAGAATACATGGTCACCCACTTTAAATTCCCTGTGAGTTCTGCCCTTATCAACATAGTTTTTATTCCTGTCTTTAGCATCCTTTAAATTATGTTTTATTTTCGACATCTGCTCTTCCATTTCCCTGAGTAATTCTTGTCCAACCACTGCTCTATCTTCTAGGTTTTCCTAGCTTACAGGTGTGTTGCACCTTCTTCCATAAAGCATCTCAAATGGGCTCATCTTTAGA
Source organism: Picea engelmannii (assembly GCA_009831015.1). Lineage (NCBI taxonomy): Eukaryota > Viridiplantae > Streptophyta > Pinopsida > Pinales > Pinaceae > Picea > Picea engelmannii. The sequence goes on from ML797492.1 coordinate 244,599, forward strand.
TATGCTTGGTACCCATTGTTATAAGAAAACTCTACCAAGTATAGGTAGTCTTCCCATTTTTATGGTTTATCCATCACATACATCCTCAACATATCCCCAATCACTCGATTCACCCTCTCTATTTGTCGATCATATTTTGGATGATAAGTTGTGCTAAAATTCAAATTTGTTCCCAAATCCTTTCCAGAAATTTGATGTAAATTTTGGATCTTTATCAGACACAATTGTCTTGGGTATACCATGCAGCCAAGAATTTCTCTCATGTAAATATCAACAACATTGGTTTCCTTGTGAGTGAGCTTTACTAGAATAAAATGGGCAGCTTTAGTGAGCTTGTCCACCACTACCATGATAGAATCATGTTGCTTATTTGTTCTGGGCAGTTTGGTGATAAAATCCATTGTTACAACTTCCCATTTCCACTCAGGAATGGGTAATGGTTGTAGAAAACCATTTGGGTGTCTATGTTCAACCTTGACCTTTTGACACTCCAAACATTTGGCAATACACTCAACAAATTCCTTCTTCATGCCTGGAAAATAATATTGTCTCTTGACAGCTACAACAGTTTTCTGATACCCTGGGTGCCCAGCATAAGTTACATTATGCATTTCTCTGAATATCATATTTTTTAATTCCTGGGAATTTAGTACATAAATTCATCCTTTGTACATGAGAATTTCATCATTTCCCAACTTGTAGTCTTCAATTCTCTGTGTTAAGAACCAAAGACAAAGTAAGATAGAAGAAACCACACTTTATTATTACCAAAACCCTTGAGGTAGGGAAACACCATACAATGGATCCTATTATGGAAGGGATCCTCTCCTGTTCACTTGCCTCTTCGAGGGAGCATCCTCCTATTGAGCTACCGCTCCAAATACAATATTTATCTTCATGTCTCATTACATTGCTTGAACCTTTTTATATAGTGCTACCATCATCTAAGAACATTCTAGAGGAGAAATCTTCTAGAAGTAGAACCTTCTAAGAAGTCCTCTTACATTTATTATATCTAACTACCATAGTGGGCCTTATTTAATAATATAGTGGACCTAG
>ML797492.1:247301-295111 GCA_009831015.1 Picea engelmannii
AAGTAGAACCTTCTAAGAAGTCCTCTTACATTTATTATATCTAACTACCATAGTGGGCCTTATTTAATAATATAGTGGACCTAGTCCACCTTACATTGAATGACCTCCACTATTATCACTATGGGCCCTCTGCCCCCCCCCAATACCTTTCTAGCTACCTTACACTCTGCTGCAAAATACCTTATTGTAATTTTGTTATTATTTCCATGTATTGCAAATCTGATTTTGTAGCCTCCAAGATTTTGTCCTTCAAATATGATTGGTACATGCTAATGGTTGTAGCATGCAACTCATGCACTCTTATTCTAAGTGCATCAACTACCTTTTTCTCTCTCCCTTTGATATTCTTTATACCAAATTCATATTCACTGAGAAATTCTAACCACCTTATTTGCTTGGCATTTAGAGTTGGTTGTTCAAATAAATATTTCAGACCATTATGGTATGTCCTCAATTCGAACCTTTTTCCCCTGAGGTAGTGCCTCCACATATTCAAGGCATGCACTATGGCTGCCACATCCAAATCATGAGTATGATAGTGCCTTTAATTCTCCTTCAACTTCCTTGATTCATAGCATACAACATACCCATTTTGACCGAGGACTCCACCAAGTCCTTCTTTACATGCATCAGTGCATACAATGAAGTCTTCATTTGGATCAATGATCTTTAGTGCTGGAACGTTGGTTAATAAATTCTTCAAGTTTTGGAAACTCTTTTCACACTCCAATCTCCACTGAAACTTCACTCCCTTCTTTTGCAAGGAAGTGATCGGGTGTGCAATCTTTGAGAATCCTTCAATAAATATTTTGTAGTATCACGTAAGGCCCATGAATGATCTTACCTCTGCCACATTCTTTGGTGTTGACCATCCTCTAATGGCCTAAATCTTTTGAGGATCCAGTGCTATCCCTTTCTCATATATGATATGTCCCAAATAGTGAATTTGCTTATGATAAAATGAGCACTTTCTCAATTTAGCATACAACTTATGCTCCCTTAATACTTGTGGTACCATCCTCAAGTGTTGTTCATGATATTCCTATGAATTGGAATATATAATAATGTCATCTAAAAATACAATGACAAACTTATCTAATTATTCTCTGAAAATACCATTCATTAAACACATGAAGACAGTTGGTGCATTTGATAACCCAAATGGAACCACTATGAACTCATAATGCCCATACCTTGTTTTGAAAGAATTCTTGTTGATGTCTTCTTATTTAATTCTTACTTGATGATAACTTGACCTGAGATGAATCTTGGATGATATTTTTTCATTATTCAACCAATCAAAGAGGTCATTGATCCCTGGAAAAGGATACTTATTCTTCACAGTTACCTTGTTCAACTGCCTGAAGTCCATGCAAAGTCTCAATGTTCTATCCTTCTTCTTCATAAATAATATTGGGGCACCCCATGGTGACACACTTGGGCATATATACCCCTTCTTTAGAATCTATTCAAGTTGCATTTGCAACTCCTTCAGTTCTGGTGTACTCATCTTGTAAGGGGTCTTGGATACTGGAGCTGCTCCAGGCATCAGATTGTTGAAGAAATCAATGTCTCTTTTAGGGGGTAATACTGGTATTTCTTTAAATGCATCCTCAAACTCTTTTAGGACTACATAATATTCAATATTTGACACCCTATCTTTAGGTGTCTCTTCCATATGAGATGCAAATATTTGACACCCTTTCTTGTAACTTTTCTTCAACTACAATGCTAAGATTTCTCTGAGAGTTATTGTCTTGGGAATTCCCTGTACTGTCCTTAGGTTCCCTTCCCCATCCCATCAAGTGAATGCCTTATAATAACAATCTAGGATAGCATGGCGTTGGCCCAACCAATCCATACCAATTAGACAATGATACGAACCTAAAGAAAAGATGTTCAAATCTTCCTTAGTGCTCAATCCATTCATGTCCATTGCAAATACAAGTAAATGAAGGAGTTATTTGAACTCAATCTTCTTATATATCAAATCCCCTTTTGTGGATTGATCATGTCGGTCTTTGTATAACACCAAATCCCCTTTTGTGTATTGGAAAAACCATAGTTATACGGTGTTGTTTGTAAAGTCATCCCCTAGGGATAAGTAAAGTGGTTTTAACCACTAGTTGAAGATTTCATCCCCACTTGGTGAAAGGACATAACCCTAGTGCCTATCAACTAGTATAAATAAGAGAGGATCGTGCCTCACTCACTCACTCACCCAATCACTCAAAAAGTGTGCATATTTTGGAGAAAGTTGAAGTTGCAAGAAGGAGGAGAGAGAGGCACATGCTCAGTGTTGGATTATCTTTAGTGTTTTGGTCTTTCTCTTGGCATTGTATTGGCAATCTATAGTAAGGAATTTTTTGTTGGGTATTCTCCCCCATGAGGGTTTCCCAAGATAAAATGTTGTGTATATTGTGATTGTGTTTCTCTCAATGATCCTATTTGTGCTATTATATTTGAAAATCATTAAAACTTAACATGGTATCAGAGCTAAACTGAAGAGAGAACCTTTCATTGGGTATCCAAAAATGTCATTGTTGTCGTACAAGAAAATTAGGGATTTTATAGGAATGGAATTTCTGACTAAAAACCATCTAGGGAAGTGCACCCTAGCCTAGTGAACTCTTTGGAATCTTGAGCACACCTTTTCAGTGACCAGAGCCTCTGGAAATTCAAACCCTAGTTTTGATTGGTACCAAAAAAATAGAAAACTAGGAAACCAGAACCGGTACTAGAAGTACCAGTCCATATTTGTGCAGGTCAAGTTTCAAGGAGTAAAACTTGATTTTTTTGAAATCAGAAAGCTCCATCCTACTCACCTCAGACCAGCGCATCTCCTTGTAATATCAGATTCAGTTTGAGCATTTTCATTTTCTGGTCATTTTTCTAGCTCCAGGTCAATATGTTTGCAAGCACTAAGCTTGTTGACAAGTTAGAAGGAGTAACCAGAACCCGAAGAAGAAGTAACCAAAGAAAAGTACAAGAAGGATATGGTTAGGGAAAAAAGGATTATTGCAGATTCCATTAAATACCACTTGATCCCTCAAGTGTCTTCTAAGAATAATCCAAAAGATATGTTTGATGCCCTAACTAGAATGTATGAAGGAAAGAACATCAATCGAAAGATGAACTTGAGAACCCAACTCAAGAATACAAAGATGCAGAAAGGAGAAATAATTCATGACTATTTCTCTAGGGTTTCTCAATTCAAGGAACAATTAGAAGAAATTGGAGACAACCTAGATGAATATGAACTTATAATGACAACTCTTAATGGTCTCACAAGACCTTGGGATTCCTTCATCCAAACTATTTTTGAAAGAAAATAAAAACTCCATTTTGATAGCTTATGGGAAGAATGTGTTCAAGAAGAAGAAAGAATGGCAAACCAAGAATTTGTACTATTAAGGAATGAATACCAAGCCTTAGCTTCTCATACTAAAGGAGGAAATAAAAGGTTTCATTTCCAAAAGGAGACCCATCTTCATAAGGAATCTCACTCCCCAAAGACATTCACACACTTCCATAAAGAATCTCACCCTCCAAGGAGATTCCAGAAATATCAGAAGGGACAAAGAAGAGAAAAGATATTTCTCCTCTTATCAATGTTACCATTGTGATAAGATGGGACACGTTGCTAAGAATTGTCCTGCCAGAAGGGAAGAATACAAGAAGAGAAATAACAAAAGGCATCATGCACATGAAATTTAAGATGATGAGCCACCCACAAAGATGACTAAAGAAAAGATTGAAGACCTAGCCTTACAGAAAATGACTTTCCCCAGAAATTCTCACTTGGAGATGACTATCAGTACCCTCACAAAGGAATGGGAGAATCCACTTACAAATTAGATTCAGGAACTCCGATGAAGATGAAGGATGTATTGTATGTACCAGGTTTGACAAAGAACTTACTTTCTATCTCAGATTTAGATAAGAAATGGTTCAAGGTTGCATTCATAGATGGTGAAGTTATTATGTGGCCTAAAGGAAAAACCTTTGAAGATGCAATTGTTATTGGAACATAAGAAGGTGGAATGTATAAGTTAAAAGGTCACTCAGATTCAGCCTTGACTCACTCCACTGAGATTCCATGTGAACTTTGGAATAGAATACTATATCACATCAACTACAAAGCCTTACCATATGTAAGAAAGGTAGTTACAGGCTTACCAGAATTCAAGGTTGACCATGAAGGTGTATGCAAGGGATGTGCACAAGGAAAGAACATAAATAATCATTTACCAAAGAATGATAGTAAAGCAGAAGGAATATTGGAGCTCATCCTCTCAGATGTATGTGGTCCTATGCCATCAAGCTCCTAAGGGGGTATGTATACTATGTTTCATTTATTGATGATTATTATCGCAAGACTTGGGTTTATTTCTTGAAATCAAAAGTTGAAGTACTCAAACATTCCAAGGAATTCAAAGCCTTGGTAGAAAATATCTCTGAAATAAAAATCAATATACTTGGGTCAGATAATGGAGGAGAATACACCTCAAAATAATTTGGAAGATTTTGCAGAGATGTTGGGATTAAGAGGGAGCTCACCACTCCCTATAATCCTCAACATAATGGTGTAGCAGAAAGAAAGAATAGAACAATAATTGAAGCAATGAAGACCATGATCCACGATCAAGATCTTCCAATGCACTTATGGGTTCAGGAAGCAAGACCAATAGTTTATGTCCAAAACAGATTATCCCATAGTGCACTTGGATTCAAAACCCCTGAAGAAATTTTTTCTGGAAAGAAGCCAAAAGTAAGCCATCTCAAGATATTTGATTTTCCAGTGTTTGTACACATTCCAAAAGAAAGGAGAACTAAGTTGGACCCTTTGGGAAAGAAGGGAATATTTTTTGGATATTGTGAGGTCTCTAAGGCCTTCAGAATTTACATAACAGGTTACCATCATATTGAGATCAACAAATATGTAACCTTTGATGATGATGCAACACTCAAAAGATCAAGGAAAATTCATCTTGAATAAGTATATGAAGAAGAACCTATAGCTCTGAGAGTTGCAGAACCTATGAAGGAAGTGACAGTTACCCCTGATGATGAGATTCTAGAAGATCATGATACAATAGAATCTCAAGAACCTCCCCAGATGATGATCTCTCAAAAGAGAAATCCAACTTTGGAAAGGGAACTTATTTGGGATGGAGAGAAGTATGGTGCCCTAGAAGGAACCATGAGACAAAGAAAGAAACCTAAGCCATTCTCTAGTTATATGGACTTGATGTGTGATCTCATAGAGAAGGATCCTACATGCTTTGAAGAAGCCATTCAAAAGAAAGAATGGGTGGATGCCATGACGAAAGAATACCAATCCATTATGAATAATGATGTATGGGAAATAGTTCCTAGACCAAAGAACAAAGATGTGGTATCTTCCAAATGGTTATACAAGATAAAACATGTTGTAGACGAAAGTATTGAAAAACATAAAGCAAGATTTGTAGCTCATGGATTTTGTCAAAAGGAAGGCATTGATTATGAAGAGACATTTTCTCATGTATCTAGATACACTTCTATTAGAACTATCATAGCTCTCGCAACCAAGATGAAGTGGAAGTTACACTAGATGGATGTGAAAGAAACCTTCTTAAATGGTGTTATTGAAGAAGAAGTTTATATAGAACAACCACAAGGGTTTGAAGTTGAAGATAGGAAGACACATGTCTACAGGTTGAAGAAAGCTCTGTACGGGATGAAGCAAGCTCCTAGAGCTTGGTATGGCATAATTGACAGTTTTCTGACAATCTTGGGCTTTACCAAGAGTAAATTTGATTCTAACCTTTACTTCAAGGTTATGAATGATGAGCCAGTTATATTGTTGTTATATGTAGATGACTTATTCTTGACTAGAGAAGAAAATATCATCACATATTGTAAGAAGAATCTCGCTACTGAATTTGAGATGAAATACCTAGGCCTGATGCATTATTTCTTAGGTCTTGAAGTTTGGCAGAGCCTAGAGAAGATATTCCTTAACCAAGGGAAGTATGTAGTTGAAATACTGAAGAGGTTTGATATTTTGGAATGTAAATCCATGAATACACCCATGGAAACAAAGTTGAAGCTCGTGGTAGATACTTCGTCAGAATTGGTTGATGCTACTCTGTACATACAGATTATTGGTTCATTGATGTATCTGATGAATACCAGGCTAGATATATGTTTTGATGTGAACACCTTGAGTCAGTATCTGGTAGAGCCCAGACATGTTCGCCTTGTAGCTGCAAAACATGTGATGAGATACCTTAAGGGTACGTTGAAATATGGTCTCTGTTATACTGGAGATTGTGACTTCATATTATATGGATACACTGATTCAGATTGGGCTAGAAGTGTTTCTGATAGAAAGAGAAATTTAGGATGTTTCAGTATGGGGTCAGCCATGACTTCGTGGTAGAGCAGGAAGCAATCTAGTATTTCTCTCATAATTGCAGAAGCAAAATACATTGAGGCATATTCCTCCAGTTGTGAATCCACATGGCTTCGAAAGTTGTTGACAAGTCTATTTGATCTAGAGATGGAAGACACCGTCATCCTATGTGATAACCAAAGTTTCATAAAGATGGCAGAGAAACGTGTGTTGCATGAGAAGTTGAAGCACATAAAGATCTATTATCACTATATTTGTGATATGGTGCAGAGGGGAGTTATAAAGATCCAATATGTTGGCACAAATGAGCAGGTTGCAGATGTGTTGACCAAGCCTCTGTCTCGTGTGAAGTTTGAGCACTTCTGAGACAAGATTGGTGTTGTCTGAAAGGACATCCCTCAAAAGGGGGAGTGATGTTGATGATACTAGAGTATCCTGACCAACAATGGGTAGCTCCATTAGGATTTTATATCCTAGGGGATTGATCATCCCTAGACAGATCCCGAAGGTCCGATAAGGATTGTCTATCAGAGTAGTTTTTCATGGATATGCTAGATGTGGTCAGTAGTGGTAGCTCCGTTAGGATTTTATATCCTATGGAATCTTATGATTCCTGGACAGATCCCGAAGGTCCAATAAGGACAATCTGTCAGAGTACCACGTGGTAGCTCTGTTAGGATTTTTATATCCTAGGGAATCTCATTATTCCTGGGAAAATCCTAAAGGTCTGTTAAGGATGGTCTGTCAGAGTACCACAAAATGTTGTTGTTGCACATGCCTCATTATGTTTCCATATGATGATGATGTTTTTATATCAACCTCGTTTTGATGATGTTGTTGTTCTAGCATCGTGTTGTTGTTGATGATGTTGTATCAGCCTCGTATTGTTGATGATGTTGTATCAGCTTAGTATTGATGATGTTGTGACAGCCTCGTGTTGTTGATGATGTTGTATTAGTGTGATACTAATTGATGTTGATGTAGATAATGATGATGATGCTACTCCAACTCCATGCTGTGAAAGATGATGTTATTGATGATGAGAAAAACGTTTGATGATTTATAGATGTGCCAGTTAGTGTTCCAGATGTTGATTATGATGTTTCCCTCTCCTTCTCCTAATGATGTTGTAGTGGGTTATGTTAGTAGAATACCCTTCTTGTTAAGGGGGAGTGTTAAAACATTATAACTTCGAAGAATATTCTAATTATAATTGAGTTATTATCTTATAGATCAAATCCCCTTTTGTGGATTGATCATGTCGAGCTTTGTATAAGACTAAATCCCCTTTTGTGGATTGGTCAAACCATAGTTATATGGTGTTGTTTGTAAAGTCAGCCCCTAGGATAATTAAAGTGGTTTTAACCACTAGTTGAAGAAGTCAGCCCCACTTGGTGAAAGGACATAACCCAAGTGCCTACCATCTAGTGTAAATAAGAGAGGATGGTGCCTCATTCACTCACTCACTCATTCACTCAAAAAGTGTGCATCTTTTGGAGGTAGTTGCAGTTGCAAGAAGGAGAGAGAGGCGCATGCTCAGTGTTGGATTATCTTTAGTGTTTTGGTCTTTCTCTTGACATTGTATTAGAAATCTATATTAAGGAAGTTTTTCTTGGGTTTCTCCCCCATGAGGGTTTCCCAGGATACACTGTTGTGTATCTTGTGATTGTGTTTCTCTTTGTTAGGGTCCTAACCCACACATAGGTAGAACAATATATTCGGATGTAATAAAGGTCAATATTAATAAGGCCTTGCAATAAAATAGAATAAGTTGAATGTAAGAAGACCTAATAGAAGCTTCCACTTCTAGAAGGATCTTCCTCTAGATGCTTTGTTTGATAGACATATTTAGTATAAATAGGAGTCGAGGGTATGAGAACCCTAGCTTGGACATTATTGTAATAGATCTCTTCTCAACTGGAGATTTCCCCCTCGAAGAGGCCCGTGAACATTGCTTTCAGAATCAAAGTGTTATTTCTGTTGTTATTCTTATATCATTTCAGTGCTATCGTGGTGATTATTCTGGTTATATTGTTGTTATTCTTCCATTTCTAGCATTTTATTTCTGTTCTGCATACTTTTTATATCTGGTATATTACAAGTGGTATCAGAGCACCTTCCTCGGCAGAAAGTGTGGGTTAATTTTTTTTCCAGGGTAGAGATGTATTCCGACATCTTTAAGCCGCAGAGATCTGTCGTTACGCACATAAACCCACGATTCATGGATTCCTACACGTAGGAAATACAAGTGATGCTTAAGAGCACACATGTTGGCTACCCTTTTAACCCTTGTTGGTATCCCTTCGAGTGGTAGTGCATCAGACAACACCTATGTACAGATCTGCCTAGATTACCTGAAGCCCTCTTTAGATAAATCGATCGGTCGCCTGACTGCTATAGTTCCACCGAGAACAACACTCGGGAAGATACTCTCTAGTACCTGGGTAGTTGGGTAGTACGGTTAAGGGTACGTTTTTTCCTCCTTAGTTAGTGCCCTGAGATATTGGGCCGAGTACTACTGTTGGACCTTGCACATATATCAGAGAGCTATAGCACATGGAAAACCCTTGAATACCTAACCCTTAGGGACATAAACATAAACAAATTAAAACAGACAAGATCTATTGTCGCGCAACTGTGTTCAGGTTGTCAAATCACTACACATTTCTTCCTAGTTAAGCATCTGGGCATTTCATCACTGCAGTATTCTTCAGACCAAAGTATAACTCCACAGGTGTAAAAAAAAAATAAAAAAAAAAATAGAATTTTTTTCACTGTTATTTGAGACCTATTCCATTGGATTCATCTCTTCACCCTTATCACATTCATACATATCATTTTTCAGAAAAAAGTTTGACCCCACCCGCCCTTTTTCGGTTCCCTCATCCTCATGGTCCATACTCGTAGCTAAGACTTGGAAGCTCACTTCAATACCTTGCAATCTAGTCTCACCGAGACCCAACAAGAAGTGAAACAACTTAGTGCCAATGTTGCCACCATCAATACAACCATGTAGTCCTCAATGGAGGAAATCAAACAAGACCTGACCACCCATCTTGAATCTTTCTTTTCGTCACTCTGCACCAAGCTTCATATCCCTACAGATAACCCTTCCTCTGACTCGTCTCCACATACTAAAGGTGGACATTCCTCTCATTCCCATAACTTTCAACACCATCACTTTAAATGTGACCTACGCCTTCAGCGGGTGGATGTGACCAAATTTTATGTCTTGGACCCCACTAGTTGGGTAACCCAAATGGAACATTATTTCTCTTTATACAGGATTATAGATGACTTGGACAAACTCCGGTATGGTGTTCTCCGTCTAGATCAAGAACGTTGGCAATGGTGGCAATGGAGAAAAAATTATCGTCAAGGGTATATTGCTTGGACACACTTTGTGGTAGAGATTTATGGACGCTTTGACACTCACACCAAACATTTGGGCCATTTTATAAAGTTTAAACAATCAGGAACAGTGGAATACTTTATAGCTTCTTTTGAGTGCCTGACTTTTCAGATAGAGGGAATGTCTGATGCCTTTTTCCGAGAGTGTTTTATCAGTGGCCTCAAGGATGAGATTCGAGCCCATGTCCTCATGGCTCGGCCTCAGAGTTGGGTGGAGGCTACTAAAAGAGATAAATAAGCACAACAGGTTGTATCTTCTCAAAACTGAAAACCATCATTTATCCCTCGCCCTAAACTAGTAAATCCCACTACTCCCTCTACTCCACTAAAGATCCAAAAATTGACCAGGGCTGAAATGGTTGAACGCGAACTTGAAGGCCTTTGTTATAATTGTGATGACAAATATTTCTTGGGACACAAGTGTAAGGAACACAATATTTTTATGGCCATATCCGAGGATATTTCGTAAGAGGATGTTGAAACTCCCCTTGTGTCTGAGTCACCTCAAACCACTGACATAACCCCTCCCTTAGAACCTCCTGAAGTAGAACCGGTCATTTCCCTCAATGCTCTCACTGTCTTCTCTGCTCCCCAAACCCTCAAGATAATCGGTTACATCAAGCATTGGAAGGTCCTCATTCTGGTTGATAGTGGAAGCACCCATAATTTTATTCATTGTTGCATTGCCCAAGAAACTCATTGCTACATCCATGCCGTCAATAATTTCCAAATCATGATTGCCAATGGTGGTTCCATGAAATGTGGAGGGCATTGTGAAAATGTGCATCTCCAAATTGGTGACCACCACCTGAAATATCATATGTTTTCTATCGACATGGGCAGTTGTGACATTGTGTTGGGTGTAGACTGGCTAAGGACTTTGGGTCCCATTCTCATGGATTTTAAGGAATTAACCATGCAATTCAACCAGGAGGGCCACCAATATAAATTCTAAGGCATCACCATCGGTTCACCTGAGATCATTAGTTCCCATCGCATGGAAAAGTTGCTCAAAAAAGGTGATTCTGGTGTTATTTCCCAACTCCGTGCCATACAAGCAACAAAGACACCCTCGGTGCCACAAGACCACCAAGCCATCCTTTCTAAACATCAAGTGGTATTTTCCACTCCCCAAGGATTCCCTCCTTCCCTTGGTGTTCATGATCATTCCATTCCCCTTGTACCCGAAATCCTTCCTCCCAATATTTGTCTGTATCGTCACCCCTTTTCCCAAAAAAATAAAATTGAGAGAATGGTCCAGGAACTCCTTAATGAAGGCGTTATCCGCCCTAGTATGAGCCCCTACTCTTCTCCTGTGGTCATGGTCCTAAATAAATAAGGTTCTTGGAGAATGTGTCCTAACTTCCGTGCCCTCAACAAAGTTACCATTAAATACAAATTTCCCATTCTTATCATTGATGGCCTCCTGGATGAATTGAGTGGCGCCCAATCCTTTACTAAACTTGATCTTCATTCGGGCTACCACGAGATACGTATGAAAGAGGAAGACATTCCCAATATTGCCTTTAGAACTTATGAGGGCCACTATGAGTTTTTGGTCATGCCCTTTGGCTTGTGTAATTCCCTCTCCACCTTTCAAAGCCTCATGAATCATGTCTTCTATCCTTTTCTCTGTCATTTTGTCTTAGTTTTCTTTGATGATATCCTCATCTATAGAAAAACCTGGATAGACCATATTTCTCATGTGGATCGAGTTCTCCATCTACTCTCTCAGCACCAAATTTTCCCGAAACAGTGTAAATGTTCTTTTGGCGCCTCAGAAGTAGAATACTTGGGTCATCTGGTTGTCAAGGATGGTGTCATGGTGGATCCTAAAAAGATTGAAGCTATGCAAGACTGGCCTCACCCAAAGACTCTCAAAAGTTTGAGTGGATTTCTAGGCTTAATAGGGTATTATCGTAAGTTTGTTAAGAATTATGGAAAGATTGCAACACCTCTCACCGCTCTCCTAAAAAAGAACTCTTTCACTTGGACTTCGGCCTTTGCTCAAGATTTTCAAACCTTGAAGATGGCCATGTGCACCACTCCAATCCTGGCCCTTCCTGATTTCAAAAGGACCTTTGTGTTGGAATATGATGCCTCAAGGAAAGGAATTGGTGTTGTCCTTATGCAAGAGGGTCAACCTTTGGCCTTTACCAGCAAGAAACTATCTGAAATCAATCTGGGCAAATCAATCTATGAAAAGGAAATGTTGGCTATTCTTCATGTCGTTGATCTATGGTGCCCTTATCTATTGGGGCAATGTTTCCAAATTAAGACAAACCATCAAAGCCTCAAGTATTTTCTGGAACAATGCATTTCCTCCCCGGAGCAACAAAAATGGGTGACTAATCTCTTTGGATATTATTATGAGATCATTTACAAGAAAGGAAAAGACAATGTGGTTGCGGATGCACTTTCCCAAAAATATGAAGATGAAGGATCCCTTTTTTCTCTTTCCTTCATTGTACCAGATTGGCTCCAATTCATTCACCAAGAATGGCTATAAGATCCCAAAAGTTCGCATCTAATCCAACAATTGTAGTCCAATGCTCCAGCTTCCCCAGGGTACTCTTAGATCCATGATGAGCTTCGATACAAAGGTTGTTTGTATTTAAGTAAACAATCAAAGCTTAAATCCATGGTACTTTCTGAGCTTCATGCTACACCCACAGCGGGGCACTCTGGGTTCACCAAAACCTATGACAGGGTCAAATGTTCTTTTTTGTGGGATGGTATGAAACAGGACATTCGTAATTTTGTCGTTGAATGTGATGTGTGTCAACGCAACAAGGGAGAAATAGTCAAATCTTCAGGTACACTACAACCACTTCTGATTCCACCTACTATTTGGAAGGATATCTCTATGGATTTTATTACCGGCTTACCCAAATTGGGAAATAAATCAGTCATCATGGTGTTTGTTGATCTCCTTTCCAAGTATGTTCATTTCTGTGCTCTTCAACACCCATTTACAGCATCCATGGTGGCTCAAATTTTCATGGATCAGGTCTTCAAGCTTCATGGCATGCCGCACTCTATTGTTTATGATCGCGACCCAACTTTCACAAGCAATTTTTGGCAAGAACTGTTCAAGCTACAAGGCACCCAATTTCATCTTAGCATGGCTTATCATCCTCAGACTGATGGTCAAACGGAAGTTTTCAACAAGTGTTTGGAAACATATTTGAGGTGTTTTTCCTCGGAAAAGAAAAATCAGTGGGCTCAATGGTTACCCCTAGTTGAATGGTGGTACAACACTTCATACCATACAGCTACACGTATGACTCCTTTTGAAGTGGTATATGGATAGAAGACACATTCAATTCTCTCATACTTACCTGGTGTCTCGAAGGTCCAGGCAGTTGACCAAACACTTACAGTTCGAGAGGCTATTCTTTGTACCCTCAAAGAGAATTTGGTCATGGCATAGAATCGCATGAAGTAGCAAGCAGATCAAGGTCGCTTTGAACGTCAATTTGTAGAAGGGGATCAGGTGTTTCTTCGACTACAACCATACAAGCAAACTTACCTCAAGGCCGAGCATTTTCAGAAGCTAGCACCCAAATTTTATGGTCCTTATACCTTTCTCAAGTGTGTGGGACAAGTAGCCTATCAGTTAGCTTTGCCCAGTCATTCGAAGCTACATCTTGTTTTTCATGTTTCATGCTTAAATAAGGTGACTGGCATTAAGTGCCAAATTCAAACCAACCTTCCTGAGTTAGCCGAAGAAGGATCGATTTGGCTACAACCACAATCATTTTTGGACCAGTGTGAGTGTCACCTGCGTCAAAGAACAATCAAGGAAGTGTTAGTCCAGTGGAAATATACAACTCCAGCAGATGCCACTTGGGAACCAGCTACCATTCTGCTGCAATTTTCACATCTCAAGCCTTGAGGACAAGGATGCTTTTAAGGGGGGGAACATATTAGGGTCCTAACCTGCACATAGGTAGAACAATATATTCGGATGTAATAAAGGTAAATATTAATAAGGCCTTGCAATAAAATAGAATAAGTCGAATGTAAGAAGACCTAATAGAAGCTTTCGCTTCTAGAAGGATCTTCCTCTATATGCTTCTTTTGATAGACATATTTAGTATAAATAGGAGTCGAGGGTATGAGAGCCCTAGCTTGGATATTATTGTAATAGAGCTCTGCTCAACTGGGGGTTTCCCACTTGAAGAGGCCCATGAACATTTCTTTCAGAATCAAAATGCTATTTATGTTGTTATTCTTATATCATTTCAGTGCTATTGTGGTGATTGTTCTGATTATATTGTTGTTATTCTACCATTTCTACCATTTTATTTCTGTTATGCATACCTTTTATACCTAGTATATTACACTCTCAATGATCCTATTTGTGTTATTATCTTTGAAAATCCTTAAAACTTAACAATGTCTACCAACACTTCTTTTTCTTCCTCGCTCATCACAAGACCTATGACTTCTTGATTTTCTTGAGTCATTCTCCTTATCCATATTCTTTTCTATTATGTCCAAGCTCTGTATTAACTTTATATTGAAGTCCTCCTATTGCTCCTTGGATTTCATAAGCCTTTCATTATTAGTTGTGTAAATTTGAACATCCTTTTGCAAATTTTTAATTGTCTCTACCAAGTTCATGCTTTATTCCTTTCCTTCTCCATGTCCATTTGAGTTTGTACCTTCATTACCCATATGGAAATCCATCGCTCTGATCTCATCTTCTTGGATGTAATCTCCTTGTGTATCTTCCATCCCTCTACACTATGTGTTGATCCTATTATGATATAATTGTTGTTAACTCTGAGAAAATGACTATCCAAATCGATTTTTTGGGTGAACAATTTTATTCTACAATTCAAGACCTTTCCAATGCATGCTTCCATGCTCAATTCTAAGTCTTGAGCATAAATTTATGGTTATCTAAAAAATTGTCCTTTATGTGAGGGAAATACTTGTACAAGTGACCTTCTTCGGAATCTGAATTATATTTTGGACCCATGTTGAATCCTCTCTTAAGGTTCATAGGCTTCTGTGATTTCTCTCCAATGCAGGTCCGTACAAATTAGAAACCCGCGATCTCCTTTTCTAAGCCCATTTATGTCTTTAAAATCAATTTCCAAGAACTATCCCCTTTACTTTGGCCCCTAATCTCAAGTGACTATGGGATAGAACCAGGAGCTTACCTATATGGCGCTTATGTGGAGCTTCGAGACTCTGGGGCTCTAAAAATTCGGGCTTTGGAGGTTTCTCCTTCAATATATTCCAATTCCCCCGAATGTCGAATTCGCGAACTCTCGAATGGTACTTCTTCGGAGATTTGGGGCTCTGGTGCTTCAGAACTTCAGGTTCAGTGATTTTTCCTTCAACACATTCCAATTCCCCCAAATGCAAAATTGGAGAACTTCTGAACGGGAACTTCTCCAAAGATTCGGGACTTTGACGCTTCGCAACTTCGGAAGATTTGCTAACATAACACATCACTTTCCTCAAGTGTCGAAGTGGAGAATTCCTGAATGGGTGCTTCTCGGAGCTTTGTTACTCCAGCTCTCTAGAGCTTCGGACTTAAGAAGATTTCTCAACACAACACCACAATTCACCCGAACACCGAATCGGAAAACTACTCTGGTGGTCTTCAGTTCCAGAGCTTCGAGCTTCAGAGGATATTCCAACACAACATTTCAATTCCTTCGAACGTCGAAGTGGAAAACCCCCGAAGGTTTCAAGAATAAATGGTCTACGCTCCTAGCAGAGATCAACAGTCAATAAGAGCTCTGGGACTCTGAGCTTCGGGACTTCCTGCAAATTCAACGCACAATACCCCCGAACCATCGAACGTCAAACTGGCGATGGGTTGAGATCTACGGTCCACGTGTCCTCGTCAACGGACGACCAGGATTGAATCTGGGCTTCGAGGCTTCGGGACTTTTCATGCCACAATAACTTTTATCCACAATCCTACGAATTGTCAAATTTTTGAATGTTCAAAAATTTGTTGACACATGCCCCTGACGACCAACGGTCTAGATTTTCTCCGGAGTTCGGGACTTCGGGAGATTTTCCTCCTCGAAACACAAGGACCTGTTTATCCCGGAGTGTCAAACCATGGAATTGTCGTGAGATCTACGACCCACACTCACCTACACACAGAGTTGACGACTGGGATATAATATTCTCCACAGTGCTTCTCCTCTTGGTATGTGCTTGATCCGATGACCCAAATTTTTCCTTGGCCAAATCCAATGGCTGGCACTTATCCCCGTGATCTATGGTGTAGATTCACTTTGGGACTTCAGAGCTTCAGGGATTTTTCCTCTTTAATGAAAAAAGACTTAAAAAAGTTGGAGCGGTGAAGTCCAAAGGACTTGAGGGTTTAACATCCCCACTTCTTACCCTAATTTGATATCCCTCGTTCTTTCACGCTCACATCCAACAGCTGGGATCTGATATCCTCTGTAGTGTGCTCTCCTCTCATCTGGGTTTTATCCAATGGCACAGATCTAATATGGTGGCTCAATCCAATGGATATTGTGGTTTCTCGAACCACTACACCTCATGAGCTTTCAAACACAGTTAAGGTGTGCTCTCAATGCCCTCCTTGCACCCATGGATGAACTGTAACTCGAAATTAGGCCATTTCGAAAATGATTCTCTATGAAGTTTTTTCTTCAATTTCCACTTACACGGCCCACCCAGGCTCAGTGTTGAAAACTGGAGCTCTGATATCATATTGTAACGTCCCCACCCGACCACCCAGGCCGAGTCACATCTTTTCTACTTCTCTTGCCATCAACTATGATACCATAGTGTAACATCCCCATCCATCTACTGGTCTATGCCACGGAAAAATTACGGATTGTATACGAATTTTTAAACATATATAATTACTCTGAGAAAATTCCCAGATTCATGTAGAAATAACAGTAAAAATACACATGCAACATACAAAAGAAAAACCCATGAAATTAAACACTTAAAGAATAATGCATCAAGTAATATAACACACAATTGATACTTATATTTGATAAAATACCACCAACTGTGTGCATACCTTCCACGATCCTCCCAGCCTTAGACCACGCTACTTAGAACTCTCAGCAGTGAGTCACCCCCGAGCTGGGACTAAAATCCACCTGGGTAAAGGGATTCCTAGCTAGGATGATGTATCTCAAATAGCAGGAATAACTTCGTCAGGTACCAACTCAAACCAACATCCCACAGTCTCTCATTACCCACATGCATGTCCCACCCTAGGAAGTGTGCCCCTTCTCTACTCAATAGTCCTTTGGTTGCCCCACTTCCCTTCCATGGCTTCAACAACAGGTCGGACATGAAGTCTCAGAGCACTGTAGTTGTATTTGGGCTCCCTCAAGAAATCAATTCCCAACAATTCTCTCACCTGGAGAGAGTTTCTCACGGGCCTGACAACCTACCACTTCAATCCCACAGACCTAACAACCCGCTTCTTCAGTCAAGTGCTTAAGTCAACCAGGTACATGTACAGGTGATGGCAGCAACAATGTTCGGGTAAGGTATTGGTGATGGCAACAATGACCTTCAGGTAAGGCACTGGTGCACTACTCGTAATAGAAAGGGTATGAATTATTGTTGAAGGATTGTGTGCAAGATGGAGAGATTTGAATGATGGAGAGAATGGAATCAATGGAATGGCAGAATGAATATCTCATGCACTAAGGCCAAACTCTTTGTATGCATGTCCCAAATTGGACACTTGTCAAGTTGAGAGCCACTTTGGCCCACTTGTCCCCATCCTTAAAACTTAGGATAAAATAAATATCCCCACCTTAGTCCTTAGGAATATATTATAATATTCCTTGGGAAATAATCCCTCTATCTTAACCCCCTTTTCTAGGCTCTTATCCCCCCCTTTCCCTTCCTAATGGATTTTAGTCCCCCATACTCTTTATCTTGGTTGGTCTACATGCAGTGATCTATTTTATTAATGATATGAGTGTTTACATATACAAAAATAGGCTCACTAGCCTTTAGCATCTAGGCTCTCCGGCCTAATAATCACATAAGCCTTCTGGCCTATAATAACCTGGCTCACCGGCCTATAAAACATATTTAAATTTACAACAGGGGCTCGGTATTGGGGTATTACATCGGATTTGATGATATTTCCAGTCTCCTCATCTACTTTTCATAAAGAGAACCACCTTGGCCCTTCCAACTTTCGATTCTTTATTCTATCCTAGGTGGGGACATTGTTCTTAATTAGGAACCATATGAAAATATGAGATTTTAAGGGGCATTTTACCTTCCATAGACCCTTCCACCACCACACAGCCTCTTGGTTTTGGATATCTATCATAAGTTGGGTATAACCAAGTTTTTTCATGTAGTCTTCAAAGGGACAATTTTTCCATACCAATTCATCCTCCTTATCAAAGATTCGGATGTGGGAATTTTTTAGGCTCCTTGTGTAATTGTCCCAGACTTCTATGAATTGGTCCCCCAGTCCAACCTAGCTGACATATTTCCATATTTGAGCCCAGATAGATGAATTCACCTGATAAGAAATTTGACTTAAATATTACAGCCCATTTTCATGTAGAAGTTGCACCAAATCATATGGGAGAATATGGATGATCCCACTACCGGGCCATGGATCTGCCCTGATTTTGACTTTTTTTCCTTTCCCTATTATCCATGCTAACCCCTCCCCAATTACTGAGAATGAGTGGATAATTTCTTTCCAAATTATTGTACAGTTTGATCTTCTTTTTGAAGTGTTTCGAATCCATTCCTCTATGGATTCTAGAGAAATATATTTTTGGTACACCACCTGGGTCCACAAATTTTTATATGTGATCAATCTCCAACTTTTCTTAGTGGCTAAATATTTTGAGACAATGAAAAAAAATTGAGACCCCATCATCCAAGAGTTTTTGGAACTACCATTGTATCCCATTTAACCTAGGGTGCTACATGTTGGTCCTTTGATCCTGCCCATATGAATTTGAAAAATATTTTACGAGCTATTTCCAAGACTCCTTTGGGGATCCAAGCTAGAGAAATCCAATATACTGGGATGGATTCTAATATATATTTTTCCAGAACCATCATGCCTGGATGGGATAGCCACCTAAACTCCAACTTTTAAATCTTTTTTCTAACTTAGCTATAATCCATTTCCATTTTTTTTCCTATAATTATTTGGCTTGAGTTGGAAGCCCGAGTATTTGAGTCCTCTATCCAAATCTTGTTGCTCAAAAGGGAACATATCCTTATAGCTCACATGTTCTTCTAACTCCATATTGTGTGTTGAGAGCATGGAATTTCTTTTATTTATTTTCATTCCAGTGGCCTTTCCAAACAACTCCAGAATATCAGACAATTTTTTAGCATCACTCCTTTGTCCATTACAAAAGGTCAAGACATCATCAACAAAAAAGGAGGTGCGAGATACTTTGACTGAGAGATATCGCAATGCCCTAGAATTCACCACACAATTTTTCCTTCGTTATGGCTCTGCTAACTACTTCCACAATTAAAAAAATGAAGAGAGGTGACAAGGGGAATCCTTGTTGCAATACCCTCTATGCATTAAATAAAGACAAGGCATATCCATTAATCAATACTGCAAAATAAATTGTTGTTATACAACACATTACCCAAATGATGAAAGGGACCTCAAATCCTAAGTGGGTTAGAAGCATCCATATGTAAATCCAACTGAATCGGTCATAGGATTTTGATAGATCAATCTTTATTATTGCCCCTTTTTATTTATGAGACTTCAATCTATGCACCACCTCCTTCACCACCCCAATATCTTCACGAATTTGCCTCCCTTCCAAGAAAACATTTTTTTCCCGATAAATTTTCTCTAAAAGAATAGCCTTGATTCTTCTTGCTACAATTTTGGAGACCACTTTGTAAATGTAGTTACAGAGTGATATGGGATGAAATTATTCCTTTGAGGGTGGATCATAATATTTTGGAATGAGTGTTGTGAAGGTGAAGTTAAAAGGGGCATCCATGTGGATTCCAGTTCTATTTTCTTCTACTTGTTATAACCCTAATTTGCACTAGACATGCTTACTTGACATCAGGCCATCTCATATGCCTTCTTTGCCAAGCCAGTATTGAACAACTCTTCTTAAAAACACCCTTTTTAAAGGCCCATGTGCCCTGCTCCACTACAACCTGCATGTACACTCTAGCTAACTCACTACATCCCACGTGTACCTACAAAAGCACGAAAAAAGTAAAGTTGTTGACGGAACACACAGTTTTGGGTAAGTTAACTAAACCTTTCAGCCATGCATGGCCGTTCATTCGACCAAATACCTAGATCCTTCTAGACTATAAAAGAAGGGGTAAGGGTCCCATTTGAAAGGAGTAAAATCATAGTAAAGAAACTATACCCAATTGAGCACTCCCCTTGTCCTAACCTTTAGCCTTCTTTGTGCAAAGAGAAATATAGAGCAAAGCAGTTGGAGGACAGTTGAAGAGGAGCCCAGGACCAGTTTTGAGGAGCAGTGCCGACCACATATTGTAAGTTTACTCTTGTGAAGATTAATACAAAAAGGAATACTTTTCCCATCCCACCATATCATGTGTTCAAGTTGAATGTTTATTTTATGATATTGTCACAACTAACCCAGCAATTAGTATATGAAATGCATGTTCGCAGCTTTTTGTTTGTTCATGTGTGAATGTAGTTCAGCTTTGGAAGGAGGCTTGCAATCAAAGAGCGAGTGAAAGAAAAGGGATCGACATCAAACGTCGGAAATAAGGTATGTTCACTTGATCTTCTTAATTGTGTAATGAGGATTAGGTCTGGGATGATGGTAAAAAGTAGGAGTCTTTAGGTCTTTTATGCATGCATGATAAAACCCTAAGTGCTAGTCCGTAGGGGGATTTCCCACTCACAACAGAATTGGCGACCATACTGGGGATTTCTCTCGGGTTTTCCAGGGATACTTTTTGGTAGTTTTAAATTGGTTTCATCACCTTTTTTTCTGAGTTTCTGCAAGAGTCTGAGCTAGTAGGGATTCTGGTCTTCCATAACAATATTCCTTGCTTTCTTTGCTTGGCTGCATTCTCATTTCAGGAAGTCACAGAGGTACATGTGGCCTATATAAGGCCTACATCTGTGTACACGTGCCCAACCTTCACACAGCCCACATGGACACGCTAGCTGATGAAGTGATAGTAGCGTGGTTAAGTTCAGAATTTTTTTATTAAAGAGGCAGTCATCCTCTTCCTTGTCAGAAGTGATCCTTCTCAAGGGTTTTCTGAAACTCATTCTGGTCTCTGTTTTTGCAGTTTGTAGCTTAGGTACCACTTCAGATTGGTTTTGTTCTATGAAATTTTCCTTGGATTGTTTTTCTTTTCTGACAAAGTAAGTTTATGAGTCTTCAAGAGATTCTGGTTCTCAATACCAATAGTCTCTGCCAGTGTTTGATTGCTTGTTTTTTTTTTCATTTTTGAAGAATTTCAAAGGTACACGTGGTCTGTATAAGGCCTGCATGCATGTACACGCGCTCTGACCTTACAGAGCTCGCGTTCACACGCTGGTTGTTGAACTGTCAGCAGCGTGCCTGTTGAGAAAATTTTTGTTTAAGGAGAGGCAGTCATCCTCTTCCTTATCAAGAGTTATACCTCTCAGGGATTTCCTTGATTTAATGTTGGTCTTTGTCATAGTAGTCGGCAACTTAGGTCTGATTACAGCATAGCTTGCTTTTTCATTAAAATATTTCTTTGTTTCTTAGCTTTTTTAACTTATTTTTAGCTTGAAATTTTGAGAAAAAATGAGTTTCATTTTAAAAACAAATTCCCCCTCATGGCCGGGGGGGGCCATGAATCATGCATTCATCAGTTTCTTTTAGAATTTTTTGTTATTTCTGCTTTGATTGGAAGAAAATATATAAAAAAAAAAAAAAAACTTTGTTTGTTAGATCTCTTTCTTTCTTGACATTTTCTTTGCATTGTTATTTGAAAAAGAAAAGGAAATTAGCATAGCATTGTGTTTTCTTCTAATTTTAAAAGCATTTCAAAAAAAATAAAAATATATAATCATTCTTTGTCAGTGTTCATATAAGTTTCATCATTTTTCGCAAGAGTCTTAACAACATCAGTTGCACTACCATACCCTTTTTGAGTAAATCAAGCCAGTAAAAAGAACGCTAATTAAAATTTACTAGACTTTATGTTTGTAGGGTCCATCAACTAGATTAGGCTAGAGCCTTGATTTAAGTTGGAGAGGAAACTCTTCAAGGCTATAAAACAAACATACGAGTCTATTCTAATGAGTTTAGAAGTCCAATAATGTGGAAATTATCTGGGACCCCCCTCTAACACAGGGGCTAAACACGAGGTCGTGTGCGGAAAGGTGGCGGAGATAACCCTTCCAAAGTCGGACCAAGCATAGTGGGGAACACATATAGAGGACTTTTCTTGGGATTCCGTTGATCGCATTTTCCACGGAGCTTTGTGGGTTTCGAATCCGTTCGAGATCCTCAGTTGTCTTCCAGAACACTTGATTTTGATACCCTTGATAGGTTTCGGGCTTGATACCCTGCTTATTGCAGTCCATCCGACTGTTGATTGTACCCGCCTGGTGATTGTTCACAAGCTGGCAACTTAGTTGCCTTTAATTTAGGGACTTACACAGGTGATCACAGGGGTATACCATAGTACTTAGGGTAGACATCGTGCCACGCTTTGTAGGGTATATCTGGAGGGTGCTTTTGTATTCGAGTTGCACTTGCACCGGTAAGTTGCTCTAGTGTTGGTTGGTGTAACTGTTCTTCAAACTAGTTAGTCGTTTGCTTGATTTTCCATTAGGAACTTTTAGTGTGTGCTCTGTGCTCCCTAGTTTTCCATAGTGAGTTAGTCAGTTGTGGCTTTGGGTCTCTGACCTAGGGTGGTACACCACCCACTCTGCTGGTTGAGAGGACTTTTCAGTCTTCCTCTTAGAAACGTGGAGCCGCCTCTTTATAGGCGTTGTTTTGATAACACTGGTTCTTCAGAGTCAGTGTGTGAGACTTTTACGGATTTGAATGATCCCGCAAGGGGAGAACCTCTGCATAAGATATTCATGGCTAAAGTTCCCGACCATACCAACCAAGGAACCCCTTCACAAGGGGATTCTTGTTCTTTTCCTTTCTTCGAAAACATTGGTATCCCTTTGATGGCCACTTTGTACATTCCTGTATTGAATATGGGACTACTGGTTTGGTTGGGTACCATTCCAAATGTCCCGAATACTCTTGACACTTCTCAGTTGAGAACCTTATGTCATGGGAACCATGTTGATGTTACTTCATTAGCAAAGCCTTCTCCTCCTCCTTTTCCCGCCCCTGGTGAAAGTACAATTACTAGTAATCGGAAGCCTAAACAAAGTAGAAAGAGGAAGAATAGGAAGAAGAAATCACCAACCTCTGCGAGTCATGTTGGAGATAGGTCCTCAACCTTTGCAAGTCATGTTGAATACTAGCACCCAACCTATGCAAGTCACACTAGGGGAAAGCACCCAGCCCCTGCCAATCATGCTGGGGGAAAAAGTCCAATCCCTTCTAGTCATATTGGCAATAGGTTTGTAGCCTCTGCAAGTCATGTTATCGACCCATCACTAACCTCTATAAGTCATGTTGGAGATGTGAAACTAGCCACTGATAGTCATGTTGGGGGCATTGATTCTATTTTGAAACCTAGACGGATAGGACGTAAGCCTAAGTTCCCATGTAATATTTGAAAGGGAGATCACCTTATTCATTTTTGCCCTGGCATTCCAGAGGTATGAAGATTGTGGTCCTTGTCTGCAAACTCTTCTGAGGTTTCCTCGCAGTCTATTCAACCATTGGTTGAGAAAGCAGTCACGTTGATGTAGTCATAGGTTGATACCACTCCTCTTTTGTGGGGTGAGGTGCCTTTAGACCTTGTAGTCTCTCATCCTATTCAACCTTTGGTTGAGAAAGTGATCATGTCGATGCAGTCATCGGCTGATCTCGCTCCTCTTTTGGGGGGTGAGGTGCCTTTAGGCCATGTATTCCCGTAGCCTATTCATCCATTGGTTGCAAAAGTGTTCATGTCGATGCAGTCATCAGATGATCCCACTCTTGTTTTGGGGAGTGACATGTCTACCGACTATGTTTTTAGCATTTTCGGTTCAGTATTTTCAGAACAAGGGGGCATTCCACTCATTCTGAGCACACCCCCTCCAAGCCCTAGGATGGTTTTCTTTTATTGGAATGACCTTGTTGAGCCTCGTCTTCCTTCTTCCGCACATTTTCAAATAATTTTTGAAGTTAATTCAACAAACATTTATCGATGTATTGTGGATGAAGGATCCTCTGCAAGTATTTTATCCTCCTCGGTTTGTAAAGTCTTGGGATCTCCCGAGCTTTTGTCTTCTTCGCGTGAACTGTTGGCTTTTGACAGACATCCTAATGAATATTTGGGGGTTCTTCCTCAGTTACCTATCTCATTAGGTGGGAAGGCTATCCTTGTTGATTTTATAGTGGTGCAAGGCCCATTAGATTTCAATATGCTTCTCAGGTGTGATTATGTATATGCTATGAACGTTGTGATGTCTACGCTTTTTCAGGTGATCCATTTCCCTCACAATGGAAGCATTGTCACTATTGACCAGTTGGCATTTGATAATCACCATCCTAATTCAATGTTAGTTCATGCTACCCCTTTATATGTTCCCAATGTTCGTGTAGACTCCACCCCGCCACAGGTTAATTATGTGGCATCTTATCCTCGGCATTCAATTGCCTTTGAGAAGGAACCTATGCAATCATGTTTTCCTTCTCAAGACTTGGAATCAACAATGGATCCATTGGTTTATCCAATGGGTGCATGGGAGCCCTTACTTCCCCCTCTTGATCCGAGTGGGCTTGAGTATCCTTCTGAGTCTGATCTTGTTATTTGTAGATCCTCAAGCCCTCATGCTTGTGATTCTTCGTTGGTAGACTCTGCCAGTCCTGGCCAGAACCTCCATCATCATATGGAGTATGGTCAGTTTAATTCACCCTTTGGGACTGTCGACCCTCGTTTGCGTGATTTCTCGGATTTTGAATTGCCTTCATATGAGGCTATCCTTGAAGCCACGACTACGGTTTCTATACCGCGGGAGGACTTACACCGTGGTTTGTGTTTTCTTCCCTATTGGGAGACTTTCCAAGTTGACTATCGAAGAGACTCTTGGTCTAAGCCTAGCAGTGGGCTCTACTTGAACTAGTTTCATACATGAGTCATAGCCCCAAACGGGTCTTCCTTTAATCCCTTTTCAAACCCTTTAAAACATGAAAAGATTGTCGAGCGATCTTGTTGTCTTTCACGCTCGTTAAACTAAAATTTGAAGGCACGTCTGTCCGGCGGTAGTTTACCCCTTTTTCGGTCCGGATGGTCAACTGTACGAACAAAGGTATACTCTAGGAACTTCATTTCTCTAGAAGAGTACTCTCAGGTATAATTTTAACCCTTTTTCGGGCCCGAGGGACTAAATTTACGAAAAAGGAACACCCATAGAGTCCATAGTTAATCTCTTTTCAGACTCCCTAAAATTGAAAAGATCGTCGAGTAACCTTATTCTTTCACACTCATTAAAATGGTCTAGAAGAACATTCCTGACGGAGTCCATAGTTAAGATTTTTTTCAGACTCCTTAAATATGAAAAATTTGTCGAGTGACCTTGTGATCACACTCGTTAAAATGGTTTTGAATAGACGATTGGTCGGTGGTAGTTTACCCCTTTTTTTAGAATACTAGACTATCTTTGAAAAAGGTACCCCAATGGAGTCTCCTTTTACACTTTTTCAGAATCCCTAAATATGAAAAACCATCGACCTTACCTTCTCTAGGCTCATTAAAATTACATCGAAGGAAGTTACCATTGTGTGTTTTATTAATCGCATGTGCATACCTGCGTCTTTGGCCTAATGCTGACTTCATGCTACTCTCAACTAAACCATCTGAAGCATGCCTTATACGCAAGCTCTGTAGCACTTTGCCTTTGCGTCTTGACACCTTTGGCCCTGGGAGGAATTTTTCCGAATGTCCTTGCTCTGAACATCAGTCTTGTCCTTGCACCTAGAACTAGTATGTTTTCAACACTCATTCCTCCTTTGTAACATAGCATTCTTTTATTCTTTTTCAAGCTTTCCAAAATTATTGAAAAAGACAAAAAAAAAATCAAATATACCACAAAAAGAGGAAGGGAAAAGTTTTTCTTTTTATTGGCAGCACAATGAGTTGCCCTTAGACAAGGCACATCCTTCCATTTGTTCTTCAAGATCTGGGATTTAATATGACGTTAGGAAGTTTTTCTCGCTACATAGAGTTGTTTCCTCCTCCATTTGGTTATTCTTCCAAACATATGGAGAGTTTGCGCTGCCTCCTACATCGTGAACTTATGTCAATGCCATGCTGCCTGAGTCACATCATTTGTCATGTTATTGTCCAAGGGAAGTTTTTACCAAGCCTGAGTCGGCCCCTCTACAGTTTGTCTCTTGCCCTCATGCCTGGCCATCCCGAAAGTCCAATCAAGTCTTTGTTCGAAGTCAATGAAGCCTCCAGTCTGATCATCAAGATCCTCTAGTCCATGACCGACGAGCCGTCAAAGACCGACGAGCCGTGAAGTTGTACACTCATATTACACTCCTACCTGAGCTTTGAAGATTTTGAAGTTGATGCTCGAGCTCTGAAGACATCATCTCCAACCATCAGGCCTTATCAACTTCTAGAAGATGGATACTATACATGTATATATTTTTTATTTTGAGATGTAGATCCACTATGTATTGCTTGTGGCTACACTTTATATAGTTATATGACATGGATCTATAGTGTATTTGATTGATATCCATGATTTTATTTCATCCTAAGCATGGGTATGCCCACCTCGGTGAGACAATTTTTATTTTGCAGATGGCACCTCCCGAATTCTGGTCCCTGGGCTCACTGGTTTGGTACGTTGATAAAGATTGATAATGTATTCCAGCCATAAGATGCTCTTCTGACCTCACAAATTAGGGGGCATCTATTATAACCCTAATTTGCACCAGACATGCTTACCTGACATCAGGCCATATCATATGCCTTCTTTTCCAAGCCAATACTAAACACCTCTTCTTAAAAACACCCTTTTTAAAGGCCCACGCACCCTGCTCCACTACAGCCCGCGTGTACACTCTAGCTGACTCACTAAAACCTGTGTGTACCTACAAAAGCACGAAAAAAGGAAAGTTGCTGACGGAAGACACAACTTTGGGTAAGTTAACTAAACCTTTCGACCATGCATGGCTAGTCATTCGACCAAATACCTAGCTCCTTATAGCCTATAAAAGAAGGGGTAAGGGTCCCATTTGAAAGGAGGAAAATCATAGTAAAGAAACTATACCCAATTGAGCACTCCCCTTGTCCCAACCTTTAGTCTTCCTTGTGCAAAGAGAAATATATAGAAAAGCAGTTGGAGGACAGTTGAAGAGGATCCCAGGACCAGTTTCGAGGAGTAGTGTCAACCACATATTGTAAGTTTACTCTTGTGAAGATTAATACAAAAAGGACTACTTTTCCCGTCCCGCCATATCATGTGTTCAAGTTGAATGTTTATTTTATGATATTGTCACAACTAACCCAGCAATTAGTATATGAAATGCATGTTCGCAACTTTTTATTTTCTCATGTGTGAATGCAGGTCAGCTTTGGGAGGAGGCTTGCAATCAAAGAGAGAGTGAAAGAAAAGGGATCGACATCAAACGAAGGACTTAAGGTAGAGTTACCGAATCTCATTTACACCTTTGTATTGAATGAACATGGGGTTTTGTGTTGGGAGAATAGGAAAGAGTAGAGGCCTTTGAAATGGTCATTTTCTGCATGCATGATTAGAGCCCTTAAATGCTAAGTCTGTCGGAGAGATTACCACCCACAACACTACTACCCGCAAGATGTCTGCCCCAATGAGCTCATAGATCCCTATGAAAAATTCTATGGTCCAACCATTCAGACTAGGAATTTTATCTTTATGAAAACTGTGGAGCACTTCCTTGAGTTCTTATTTCGAAACTTCCTCTATTAGTGATATGTTTTCATCTTCCCAAACAAATCTAGGAAAAAAAAAAGACCATCCTCACTATGTCAACCATTAATTCCATTTGATCTACTTTGAACAAAGTTTGAAAGTACTCCTTACCTATACGGGCCATTCCTTCAAAGTAGGATACCTTTCTTCCTTCTGGGTCCTTAAGACTCCAGATGGTGTTAGCCATATTTCTCCCTTTAGCATAAGCATGGAATAACTTTGTATTGTCATCCCCCTTAGCCAGCCAAGTTTCCCTACTTTTTAAATTCCATTTTGTCTCTCAAGCCTTCAGAAGCTACCTTCTATGTTTTTCTAGAGCTAGTAGCTCTTCCTTTACTTCAATCATATTGCATCCTCCTCCATCTGAGTCATAGATTTTCTTCAGCTCAAATTCAATATCAATAATATCTTGTGCATCCTGTTGTATTTTAACCAGAATGCATGCCATAGTAGCTTGCTTCACTCTACAAAGATTTTCCATGAACATTACTCCTGCTCTATCCCCCAAATTTTTCGTCAAAAGGAACCCAATTCTCTTTGACAAGGGAAAGGAAACTCTCCTCCTTTAACCACTCTGAGTTAAACTTGAAAGGTTTGGGGAGTTTTTGGGAGCCTAATGCAATTTCCATAAATATTGTTGATTGGTCACAGACCCCCCAATAACCCACCCATTGTCGGATCTGAGAGAAAGCTTCCACCAAATTTTCAAAGACCAAAAAATGATCCAAGAATTTCTCAATTCTATCCTCTCCCACCCTTTTATTTCTCCAGGTTGACCATATTCTTATGGGAGGAATGCCAAGCATCTCTATTTGCCTCAACATATGGGAGAAATTTTTTGTCAAAGGATTCAATCTTTCCCTTGGTTCCATGGGTTCAACCTCTCCCAAGGAAAAATTTAGGTCCCCACCTAGGATAATCCTCTCACATCTCAAAAACTATTTATGGGCTAAATCCTCCCAAAAAAGGGGTCTTTCTTGATAAGGACCATATAAGTTTAAAACTACCTTTGATCTAGTCTCTTCAGTTTGGATGTTTATGCCAAGTCCAGACTCAAAGCCCCAATAATTCAATACTTTAACTTTTTTTGGGTTCCAACCAATGGTCAAACCTCCAAAGTGCCCTTTGGCATCTGAGCCCACAAAATCCCAAGTTTTGAAGAGAGAGAAAATCTAGGGGATGATCACTGCTTCCTCACCCATGGTTTCCTGTAGCAACATAATGTTTTGTTGGCTTAAATCCACCAACCTATAGAGGGAAGTTCTGTTGAGGGGACCTACCAACCCTCTACAATTGAAAGAGAGTATTTTCATTAGGGAACAATTGGCACAAGGGTAGACCCTGGGTTCAACTCTAACAGTGAACCAACAAAACCCTAACTACTAACCCTTTCGGAAACACCTGTGAAGCAGGTGAAGTCTCACCCGAGGTAGAAGTCAGGGGGGGGGGGATATAGGACTTAGGTGTCTGTAACCAAAATGGGACACAGATATGTGATTATAACACTTCGCAGGTATTCTAGCAACAATTGGAAGATAATATGCATTAGTTCATTAGCTTTATTAACGTCGTAGAACAAACCCTAACATGTATCAGCGCAGTAACAAAAAATATTAAGTACTCAATTGTTTAGCACATAGCACTGAGTTAGATCTAACATTCATTCATTCTTAACACAATTAAGCATTAAGCATCAACAAATCTATCTAATATACATAATAAGCAAAGAATTGAGCAGATTCATAAAATAACCAACAAGGCACAAATCCAACTAAATACATAAGATATACGTGGTTCACCCCAGTGTGGGGCTACATCCACCAAATGCTTCGTCTTCTCTATTAATCTTCAATCTCTTACATTCCTCCGCTCATATGCACTAAGCCATAGAGGCAAGCTTCGCACCGGACAAGAGATCTACGCACTGAGCACCAGATCCTCCTTCCCAAAATTAGGTCAAGGCACAGAGCCAACTCCTCTATCAAGCACAAAGCCTTACAGACACATTATTTTGCAGAAAGCAACTCAGAACTACTTGCACTTAGCCACTTAAACTTCTCTCTAAGTCCTCTCCTTCTTCCCTACATGCTTACTTATTTATACTTTTACAATAAAGCCTAATCATGGGTAAACCCATGGTTCGAAATCCCATAACCCATTACAAAAACCCTAAGGAACCCCTTGTTGGGTCCACAAAGCCCGCAAAATAAGTGAGATATGCGATCTCAGCTCCACCTGGGGGCTCCATCTTCGACCAGCCTGTCAAAGTCCAAAATGTTGTCAAACCTGACCAAGGTTTCCTCAAAAATTGGTCAAGGGCCAACAGGCCCCCAACACTCACCTGTGACTCGTCCCGAGTCACTCAGGTCTGGGCAACGCTGCTTCAAAGGCCTCGATATTCACTCAAGATGCCTTGACTCGCTTCTTTTCCTGAGCCTCCTACTGAGCAAGCTCCTGGATTATTTTCTCTGTAATAGGCCCTTCCAGGCATTGTTCTGTTGTCACAACCACTTGGTACAATTGCGATCCTTGTCCTTCAATTTATTCAAACACCTTCCAAGATTCATCCTGCACATGTTGTAGTTTATGCATGACTTCCATTACCCTTCCCTGGATGGCAGTAATCTATTGTTGTACCGTGCATTGTTCCCGGGACCTCTTCATTCTTTCAACTACGGTGAGAAACTTCATCTGCGCCTGCATAGAGAAGGCATGTTGTTGCACCTCTTGTAATTGTACTTCCAATTTCCTTAGCTCTGGATCTTCTGCGAGGCGTTCATAAGTCTATGCGCTTCTATCGCTAAGTTGTTTCGATTTTGATGTGAGGGCTCTGATTCTTGCAACTTCATTCTAAGCGGCTTCCTCCCTCTGATCGTGCACTTCCTACGGAGTGCTCGGTACCGCTTGGATCTCCAACTCTGTTATCCTCGATTGAAGCTGCGGGATGACCTCAGCAAGCGTCACCACATGAACTTCAACTAACTCTTGTTCCTCCTATGCCAAGCTTGGCACAGAGCGAAGTGCTTTATTCACCGCTTCTTTAACCACAGTCTTCTCTGGGAGCAGTTGGTCCTTTTCTCTCTCTAGCTTCTCTTTCTCCTCCTGGAGCATCGCCTGAAACTATTCCTTCTCATTTTCATCAGCAATTACACAGTACCACACTACGCGTAATTGCTCTGAGACTTCCTCTTTCTCTTGTTTCAAGGATTCTGTAGCCTTCTCCTTTTCTTCTTGGAATTTCTGAAGTCGAGCCTCTGTTGCATCTGCAAGTATTTTTAATTGGGCTGGTTCATCCCCCAATTCTGCAACCTATGACGAAGAAGGCGCAGTAGGTACTGCACGGATCAATTGAATAGCTTGTTGTATTTCCTTTAATTCTTTCTCGACCCTTTCATACAGCTTCTCCTGCTTCACTCCATATCTCTACAAGATATCCTCATATGCATCCTCCATGGCTCCGTGGACTAAACTGATATCATCCTCTGTGAGCGTGGCCTCCAACTGGGGCTTTCTAGTGCGTGTCTTCTTTCTTGTCGAAGGTTTCTGCGGAGAAACGTTCATTTTCTATGGTGTTACTGTTTCAGTAGGGGGATCTTTCGGCAGTGTAGATTTGCCTTCTCCTTGATTTTCTCCTTCATCACCTCCTCCTTGTCCATTTTCTTCATCTCCTCCTAGTGAGTCAGATCCATTTTCTTCAAAGGCGTTTTCCTCCTCATCAATATCTATGTTATGGAATTCCTCCTTTTTCTTCTTCTTCTTTGTCCCACTAGACTGTCCGACATGCTCGACCCAGGTGACTAGGGGGCTTTCTATGATGTCAGTGTCGAAGAGTTCTGCATCAACAACAAGTACAATGAACTCCTCCAACCACTCCTTCATGATCTGCTCCATGTCTTCGTCTGTCATATTGTAATATGACTATAACTCTTCCTTTCTCTCATCTTTACGCGCAGTGATATAGATAAAAAGTCAATCTGCGCGGAACTTGGCTATCCATCTGTACTAGTGAAAGGTGCGCGGGAAATGCTTCAATGGAAACCTTCATTTTCCGATAGTACGCATGGAAAACAATGTTCGACTACCATTGCTTCAACATGTCATTGGTGTACCACAAGGTAGAAAACCTAGCGGCCAACGACTCCGATGGTTTAATCTCTGGAAAGGTGGCTCCTTCAAGCATTTTCCAAGTGACAAATGAAATCAACAAAATCATCTAGCTAAAGTGGAATTTGTATCCCTGATCCTGAGCTTTGCGGTAGTCCTTCCCGAGTTCGTTGACGAGGTAACTTGCTCAATTCATCTCCATGCCCTCCACACATTTTCCTACAAGGTCCACCACGAACCCGGTGATCTGTGTGGGGCGGTTCTTTCTTTCAATCTTTCCAGCTATAAGTTGGCAAGCGAGGCACACTGCGCCATCCTGGATAGAGGCTACCTTTTAGCCTCACTTTCCCTTTTTGACTTCACCGTAAGCCTCATTGATGTGTTGTGTCAAGGAGCAGTTTGAATCCTTCCTTGGGTAAAAATGTTGAGGGTCAGGTCCCTGCATGCTTAATCCTATAATCAAGTGGATCAGAGTTGGATCCACAGTAATCTGTCGGTTGAGCTACAGGTATCCGCCATGGTAGAACAACAAGAGGAGTTTAACGCAAGAATTAACCTACTGGTGATGGCCAAAATGGGGAATCTTCATCACATTTACTATTGTGGACTGCGCGAGCTCCTTAATCCATGGCTGGGAGACCAAACAAGGCTTCTTCCCAGTTTTCTTTGTCAAGTATCTATGAGGTGCGAGCATAGCATAGTTCTTTCTATCGCCAAGATTGAAATTGATGTTCTTCAGTAGTGGGATATGTCCTAACTGACTCCCAACTACGTGTATTCCTTTCGAGATGTATGCGGTGATCAGGGTGTACTCATAGTTGCGTGGGATGTTTTCGTGGTTAACCGCGCCATCCAAAGGTGGGATATAGTTTGGTAATATTGACGGGATCTTCTTCGCATTAGCCAGATCGCCGCGATGCTTACTTCGTTGCTCAGTCGCGGAGTTGACACAGCCATAACGTCATCCAGTCGAAGGGGAAGCCTACAGTCTCTTGGTCGACGATGCTTGTACTCCTTCAGACATATCTCTATCAGCCATGAAATTCTTAAGAACCTCCTCTACGGACTTCTCTAACTCAGTGGGTTCACCCAACATTCTCACTGTTAAACAGGCAGGTCGGTGTAGGCGAACGGGTAAA
Organism: Picea engelmannii; assembly: GCA_009831015.1. Lineage (NCBI taxonomy): Eukaryota > Viridiplantae > Streptophyta > Pinopsida > Pinales > Pinaceae > Picea > Picea engelmannii. The sequence continues at coordinate 280,408 of ML797492.1, forward strand.
CGGGTAGAAAAACGAACAACGGCATCTAGTTTCTGATAACACAGATCGACATAGAATCAATTCTCTGTTGGCTCAGTTAATCACAGGTGGCAAAAGTGGTCCTAGCACAGCGTCTGACGGGTTAAATAAACGGGGCCTCGTAACAGATTCTTCCAATGGGGAGGAATGCTTCCATCAATGTGAATCTATCCGTTATGGGGTGGTCTCAACGTCCCAAAAGCGGTCCATCCACCCATAAATGTGTTTCTGAGCCATTCTGGAGCATCTTCTAACGGTCGGGGTGCCTCCAATGTTCATATAGCTTTTCCAGGGCGAAGTCCCATTCTGCGCGGTCCTGTTGTTCCGACGAGGTTCAAATCCTGTGAACCTGCCTCCTGCGAGGTTCCAGTCTGTGAAGTCTTCCATCTGTTATCTGTAGCTTCTTGTAGCTTTTCTAACTTGGATTTCTTTTTATTGATCTTCCTCTCTTTCTTCCTTGTAATCTAAGTCTCTCTAACAGTTTCTGGAATCATCTTTCCATTCTTATTCTTATCTTCCTCTAGCGTCGTGACTTCGCATTGTTGATGTGTTCTCAAAGGGTTCGAAGTTAATACCCCTTCTCTTATTAATTCCAGGGTGGGTATTATTATTTCTTGCATAGATAGGTCCTTCAAACCTTCTTACGTTCTTTCAACCTCAACAACTAATTCTCTTTCTTTTTGTTGCTTCGACTTATCTTCCCATTCTTCTATTAGTTGGTCTATGTTTCTAGCTATGAAATCCCTTAGTTCTTTCTTTTTCTTTTCTGTAGCTTCTTCATCTGCTTTCCTTCTGATCTGATCTTTCTCAACCCAAGTCTTTCCTAACAGAAGTGGGAAAGGGGCGTTGTTCTCAGCAAACTTAATGACTTCAAATTCCTCTTCAGTCGATGTTCCATGGATGATAACAGGTACGTTAGTAACTCTTCCACATAAGGTTATCATGTTTCCCTTAAATAATCCTATCCTTCCCAATGAAGGTACCATAGTAGGCTTTTCCAAAATTTCCCAATTATTTTCTGTCATAATATTCACTGGTGTTTCCTCATCCAAGACACAGTCTATGTCAAAGTCTTCCATTCGTGTACTTATGCGTTGTTTTAATTTCAAGATCTCTGGTAAAGTGACATCTTTATGAATATCCATCATTTCTTTCAACTGCAATAATGTAGTCTAAACTTCCTCTGATCTGTTCTCTTTATGATTCTTCAACATGCTCTTAGTCTCTTGACTTACTTCATAGTTTTCTTGTATCATGTTCATCCTTTCAACTTTAGCGATCATCCTTGGACAATCCTCAACCTTGTGACCAATAATTTTACAACAAAGAAAAATAGGACCTGTACCAGGGTATTCCTTAGCAAGATGTCCCGGTCTTCTGCAGTTATAACACAAAGTTAATCCTATTTTTTTCTGATATGTTCCCCAACGACTTCTGTGATGTGCACTAGGATCACAGTGCTGGACCTACAATCTGCAAAAATTCTTTCTAGGTTCTTGCATCCACTTATTAGTCCAAAAATTATTTCTATGCATAGGCATAACATATCTTTCTTCATTTCTATTAGCTTTACTTAGATCAACTCTTTCTTCCAACTATGCCCTAGCTTTCAGACTAGGAAATTTTTTATTAAACATACCTAAATTCATGCATTCGAAACAAAGTTTCACTTATCTTACTCTTATTAAAGCACAGGGCTTTACTTATTTTAAGATATTACCTCTTTTATTCAGATCAGGTCTCTTTCTTAGCACAGAGCTTCGTAATTCAAGTAGAGTAATGCACACTACAGCATCAGATCTACGCACAAAGCTTCTCTGCAGTTCCCAACAATCACAGTTTTAGTCACGGCAACAAAACCATTTGTTGGCACAGGGGCAGACCCAGGGTTCAACTCTAACAACGCACCAACAAAACCCTAACTACTGGCCCTTTCGGCAACACCTGCGAAGCAGGCGAAGTCTCATCCGAGGTAGAAGTAGGGGGGGTTACAGGACTCAGGTGTTTGTAACCAAGCTGGGACATAGATCTGTGATTATAACACTTCATAGAGTATTCTAGAAACACTTAGAAGATAATATGCATTAGTTCATTAGCTTTATTAACATCGCAAAACAAACCCTAATATGTATCGGCGTAGTAAAGACAAAGATTAAGTACTTCAATCGTGTAGCACATAGCACTGAGTTAATATAAAATTCATTCATTCTTAACACAAATAAGCATTAATCATCAACATATATATCTAATATACATAATAAGAAAAGTATTGAGTAGATTCATAAAATAACCAACAAAGCACAAAGCCAACTAAAGACACAATATATACGTGGTTCACCCTAGTGTGGGGCTACGTCCACCAACTGCTTCGTCTTCTCTATTAATATTCAATCTCTTACATTCCTTTGCTCCTATGCACTAAGCCACTGAGCCAAGCTTTGCACTGGACATGAGATTTGCGCACTGAGCACCAGATCCTCCTTCCCAAAATTAGTTCAAGGCATAGAGCCAACTCCTCTATCAAGCACAGAGCCTTACATACACATTTTGTTGCACAAAGAAACTCAGAACTACTTGCACTTAGCCACTTAGACTTCACTCTAAGTCCTCTCCTTCTTCCCTACATGCTTACTTATTTATACTTTTACAACAATTCCTAATCATGGGTAAACCCATGGGTCAACATCCCATAACCCATTACAAAAACCCTAAGGAACCCCTTGCTAGGTCCACAAAGCCCGCAAAATAAGTGAGATCAACGATCTCAACTCCGCCTGGGCACTCCATCTTTGAATAACATGTCGAAGTCCAAAAGATGGTCAAACCTGACCAAGGTTTTCTCAAAACTTGGTCGAGGGCCAACAGGAACCCCTCCCAGGGCATGCAATGCTCTAATCACCCAAAAAATTGATCGTTTCTTCCCAGCTACTATATCTGTCGGGGATTTGTTCTAAGCCTTAAACAAGTGTGACTTCCTTCCCATCCGTTTTCCCCCTTGGATAGGGAGAGGGTTTTTCCCAATCCCTAACTCATGCCCAAGGCCTGCAATGGATTGATTTCGTAGTTGATAAACTATACCATCTTCTTCTGATTCTAGGGAAGAATCAAGATCAGAGGGAAGGGGAAAGGAGTGAGGTGTATGTGGAACTTGGTGAGAGGGACATGCAAGTAATGGAATATAGGACGACTGCAACATAAGGGGTAAGGATGGAGGGGAGAATTTTAAACTCTTGAGAGACCCAAGACAATATTTGCCCAAAAGAGCTAGAGAATTCATAACAAAATTCAAAGGTGGAGGAGGGGAAAGGAGCATACCAAAATGAGTAGTAATATCCTGTATAAATTCCTTCATCGTATGGGACAACTGTGCATCCAAAGCCTCTTAGGTGGTGACTTTTTTCCCATTTTCAGATGCTTTATGGGGGACCAAAGCATCTCTATTATTTTTTCCTTGATCTGGAAGGGTCTCCTCTAGGGATGAAAACACCAAACCAGGGGGACCAGAGGAGGAGCTTTTTTCCTTTTCTACCAATGGTGTCTCCCGCTTCTTCGAAGTGGGAGTAGCATTGTTAAAATTTTAGTATGCTCGTTTAACCATAGACATTGTCACATCATTGTCACCCAACCATAGACATTCACATATGCCACCCATGAGCACAATACCATTTTCTTATATATAATGATTCTGGAAAGTCCACACTAGAACCAACAGATAAAACCTAACAAGAAACACCACTGTTGCAACATCAACACAATACCAAGAGAACGTACCTCTACTAATGGAAGTGTACCTTTACCAAGAGAAGCGCACAAGAGAGATACCAGAAATACTAAGAATACTCCACGACAATTGCTACACTACTATCTCCAGACTTGTGCCTCCTTCTACTGCAGTTGCATCTCCTTAGACTTGCGCACTAGTTGAGTGAGTGTGTGAGAGTGTCCAAATGAACTAAGGCACCTCTTTATTTATACTAATCTATCCAAGTGACTTTTCCAAGTGGGGCCAACTTTTCTTTAAGGAGCCTTTGAATACTTTATTATTATTCTCCTTGGGCCAACTTCTCTTCTAGGGTTTTCACACATCTGCTTAATGGTTCTCTTACTTCTGGAATATTATATTCTAAGTACGAAGGTTACACTTGAAGGTTAATACCTCCCGCAGCTACTAAAACATCAACACTCCCTCTTATATAGGGAGGTATTAACTAAGATGTTCTTCATGTAATGGTCTCAAACACATCCATCCATCTCACATGGCATGGGAAAGAATCACATGGTCTTGAAGAACAATCTACAGGTAGCATCACCATAGACACACAGGTTATCTCATGATCAAACATATCATGTCACAGGTAGAATGGCCACACAGGCCATATCATGATCAAATAGATCATGTAACAAGTATCACCATCATATCCACATAGGATCTGTCATAGTCACACACACAGACTATATGATGGTCATGTCACAGTCATGCATCTCGGGCCTCATCAACACATGTAACATCTCTCTAGTGGGAACATCCTCATCATCTTTTCAGACCTTATGTCATTACAGGGCTTTCATCTAGCTCACACAGAACTAGGCATCTAGCTCATACAAAACTAGGAAACCATCCAGCTCATATAGAATCTGGAATATGAAGTTGAACCAGTTTACACAGAACTGTGCTACTACCCAATCCAAGAGGAGTCTAGGAAACTGTCCAGTCTGAGCCAGTTCACATACATAACTATGCTACTACCCAATCCAAACAGAGTCTGTGTGACTATCCAGTAGATCCAGTTCACACTGAATTGTGCTACAACCCAATCCAAACAGAGTTTGGGCGGCTATCCACTAAATCCATTTCACACTGAACTGCACTACTACCCAATCCAAATGGAGTTCGGGCAATTGCAACTCGCCATCTCACACAAAATCTAGAAACTAGCCCTAGAGCTAGTTCTTTTGGTTGGAACAATAGGCATCCAACCACAATGAATGGGCATCTAACCACGAGGGTTAGGCGATGTAGTGTGCACACACTATCCCCTTTGCATTCTGCAAAGTGTCAGGAGACCATGCTGGTCTCTTCTTGGTTATTGCAACGATTCTAGTTAGGCCCTTCTGGCTCTACTGAATCTTCTCGATGATCTGAAGAGTGATCAACTGCACTAGAGGGATCTGTTCAGTCATCTTTGGAGCCTTCTGCTCCTTACAATCAATCTTCATATGAGATACTTTTCATCTCGAAAAATTACCCTTCTTGCTAGAAGGTTTTAACTTTGTCCTCTTTTTCTTTGGTACATGGATGTATGTGGTCGTGTATACAACTTCTTATCTGGATATTTTGTTCCATGTCTCAAACTAGAGACCATCTAATATGTTTCCTCCTGCAACCGTCACTATATCTTCCCTCAGATTTATCACACGTGACCTTCTCGGAACAAGACCAACAAAAAGGGAAAACAATAGACAATAATAATACTCTTATAATAGTAATAAAAACAATAACGAGAACAATTGTCACAATAGCTCCTTCCCAGAGCTATCACTTGTGACCTTCTTGGAACAAGAGCCAAAATGAAAATGCAATAATAAGAAATAGGAACAACACTCTTCCAGTGTTGTGACCAATCATTCCTCCATGGTAACACGCCCGAGACAAGAGCAACAAGAGAAAAAATGTTTCCAATATAATAGCATTTTCATAAGAACATATCTATGTTAACAAGAATAAAAGACAATTTCATGGTAATCATCATAACATTATCGAGGTGATTTACTTGGAAGCAAAACAAGAAATATCTCCTATAGGAGATGTTAGTTCATCTTGCAAACAAGTACAATAAGAATTTATATCAATAGTACACACATGCTACCAAGTATTCATTGTATCTAGCAGTAATAAAACCTTTCAAAGATTGTTGTCACAACTATAGTGTTTACTTGTAATGTAGCAATTATCAAACTTGATATGTGCAAATTGGAAACTTATCAATTTAATCAATCAAACCTAGAACTTGGAGTCATATCTTCAAGAGTGAGTGTTGTTTATTTTCTTTCGAGTCTCCTTCACTCAAGATGACAATCTCTCCAACATGTCCCATGTACTAAGAGAATATGCTTTCTTGACAGAAATAAAAGTTAGGGAAAATAATGCAAATAAAATCTAAAAACTCAACCTTAATCAATCTAATATTTTGACTAAAGTCAATTTATAAATTTTACTTTGAACAGAGGTTTAACTTCAACAGATCAAAATATAACTAGATGTTCATAAGATCACAATAATTCCATAACAGCTAGAGACATATCAAAACAATCAAACCTGGAGTACGTTGTTCCTTTGAATGTGTTGGATCTGAGATCCCTATAGATCTACGATTTTGCTTAAACAAAATATCCTTCTCCTGCAAACACCCTCAAGATAGTGATATAGTTTAAAAATATACAAAAACATACCTCTGGAAACAACGAAAAACAACGAAAGCCAGTGGCACCATCCGGTAGCAGCGGCAAGCAATGACTAACCCAAAAATTTCAAAGTGCTCCAACTTTCAATCTGAATATAGATGGAGATGTGCTAGGGTAGGGCGCACTAGGACAACTAAAAATTAGGCCCAACACTTCACTGAAAATGCCCAACGAATTTGGGTTAGGGTTTTTTGTTGCTGCAAAACCAGAAACCCTAACTGCCGGAAGAATGGATAGCAAGTTGATCTAGGGAAAGAATAATTTCAGCATCCTTTCAACGAGTTACTAGAAACTTCATTGGACCATAGGAACTGTAGTTGGTACTGCAATTGGTGTTGCAAATGGCACTGCAACTGGTGTTGCAACTGGCACTATAACCAGTGCTGCAATTGGCACTGCAACTGGTGCTGCAACTAGCACTGCAACTGGTGCTGCAACATCTCCCATTGGCTCTTCAACTTTGAAATATTGTAGATCTGATCCATGGAAAATATGTATCCTCCTTAGGTGACCTTCGTAGTGGGTTTAGTAAGTGCTCAACGAGCTTGACAATGGGGGAAACTGAGGATCTTCCTTCCAATGGTTAGACTGTTACAAAGGAAGCCAACTCTGAAACCATTTAAAAATTTTGGTATGCTCATTTAACCATAGACAATGTCACATCATTTTCACCCAACCATAGGCATTCACATACTCTACCCCCGAGCATAATAACCTTTTCTTAGATAGAATGATTTCGGCGATTCCACACTAGAACCAATAGATAAACCCTAACCATAAACACCATTGTTGTGACAGTAGCACAATACCAAGAGAGCGTACCTCTACTAATGGAAGCGTACCTTTTCCAAGAGAAGCGCACAAAATAGATACTAGAAAGGCTGAGAATACTCCATGACAATTGCTACACTACTCTCTCCATACTTGCACCTCCTTCTTCTACAACCGCATCTCCTTAGACTTGCGCACAAGCTGAGTGAGTGTATGAGAGTGTCCAAATGAGCTAAGGCACCTCCTTATTTATACTAATATGTCCAAGTGACTTTTCCAAATGGGGCCAAATTTTCTTTCTGGAGCCTTTGAATACTTTATTATTATTCTCCTTGGGCCGACTTCTCTTCTAGGGTTTTCACACATATGTTTAATGGTTCTCTTACTTCCAGAATATTCTATTATAAGTATAAAGGTTACACTTGGAGGTTAATACCTCCCGCAACTACCAAAACATCAAAAATCATGACCCCCATTACGAGGCCAGAAAGGCAAGGAGCATTGACTAGCATTGTTCTCGTGCTTGTGACAGCGGCGACACCTAAACAATATCCCTTCATAATCCAATTTTTGATGGAAACGGACATCCTCCTTTATCAACACTAGTTATTCTGCCAAGCCTACCCTAACATCCAATGCTACAAGGATTCTAGCCATAGACATTTTACCTGATTCTCTGAAAGATATATCTGCATCCATGAAAGCTCCCATCGCATTGCCAAGCTCCTTAAAACTCAGCTCAGTCCAGAATTCGAGCGGGAGACCCGGAAGTCGAGCCCAAATCAACATGACATTCATTCGTTCCTTGCTGGCATCAAAAAGAGGTGTCCTCTTCTTGAGAAAAAAAGGGGTCGAGTCAATCATCCACAATTTTTTCAAAACCCCCTCTACGACATCCACCTTTTGAAACTTAAATAAAATCCATCCCCTTGCTAAATTCGTCACCTCAGGGAGAATAGATACCTCTTATGCCCAAGAGCAGCCTACCCAATCCTGCAGAGTCTTGGTCCCAAATTGACGATCTCTTGACTTACCAACCATTGCTCAGTTATCTATATCCATTTCATCTGGGAGAGAAATATCGTGACCAAAAACCAGATTGAGTGGGGTCCTCGATTTAACCCCTATATTCCTTCTACGTTGGGAAATCGACCTAGGGCCAAAAACTTTCCCACAATCTTTCACCCCTAAGATCCTTGTCGTCGGTATCTCTCTACTAGGGCATATTGCTTCCACTACTTCAACCACATTACTAGAGAAGTCGGGAAATGCCAGGAAAAGGTCTGGAGACTGTATTGTCGATCCCGAATCTGGCCAAGGGGGAGAATGATTTTGATCAGAGAGAAAGAAAGACTGGGTAAGTTGGAACTCCTCGCGAGAAAATGAGGGTTTTTCCCATAGAGACAAAGGAAAGGAGGTTTCAAGATCAAAATCATTATATTCCCCTTCACGAATATTTGCAAAAAAAAAACTGAGGAGCGAAGGAGAGATTCATACCGTGAGGAGAGACCCCTTGCACCCTAAATTTGACATAGATTTGACGGAAAATACTGGAGACCGCTAAAAGAAAGCCTGAAAACCCCAAACGACCGCAGACAGAAAGAGGAAAAGACCGAGGAGACTACGGCTAGGGTTTCCACAGCCTATCTTCCACTTTTCTCACCAAACTATTGTTAACAATATACAATCCTACCATGGTCGTTTATGTGGTTACTACTATTTCTTTATCAACTATGATTCTCCTCTTTCTATCAATTTCTCTTACAACTTGTTTTCTTTTCATGTCAGAGACAAATGTTTCTAACATGTCTACTTTATCTATTGACATTAGGATGGGCATGTCCCCTCTTGTAATGAATCTAAGACATAGTAGCCATGTTTGCAGAAGTTTGCACATGATGTTCTAGTGGTTCCTCTTGTGTGACATAGACATTCCTTCACTACTACATTTGGGGTCGAAATTTGACGTTTGAACTAATGTTTGTTGAAAAATACTTTTTTAATGTTGAAAATTAGTGGAAAAAATGCTAAATACATCTTAAAAAAGAAAGGTTTCCCTCTACAAACATCACTTAATTGAAGTTAGACATATTGTCTCTTAATTGATGTTTGAGACATTGCTTAAGTGATGTTATGTTCCCATATACATACTTTTTTGTATACAAATAAACCTTATGTTGCTTAGATGATGTTTATGGAAAATATTTTTAATTGACTATTATTTTAAACTTATGTCTACTCATTAAAATCCATAATCAAAATTTTATTCCTTTAAAATTTGTTAATATCAATTGAGCAATTCTCTATTTGTGAAATTCTTTGAATTTGTGAAATTCTTTGAATTTGTGAAATTCTTTTAATGTATTCTTATTGACTCATTTTTCAGATTCGTGAGAGAACCACTACCCATTAATTTGTTTGGTTTGGGCTGTCATCACCATATTCTACTTTGATATCATATAATGCAGCTACATGCTACTTATCTTAAAGTGCTAAACAATAAAACTATGAAAACAAATAAATAAACAAAATCTCATGAAAGTATAACAGATAGCTTTATTATTACAACTAAAACAAGAAACAAGGCCAAAAACCATTCTAGAGCTATTATGCTCATTATAACATAATCTCATAAATGGCATTCGTTGGCACACAGGCTCAGCCAATTCAAATTGATCATATCTCATTTTCCTCAATCTCAAAGCCTTCTTTGTTAAAATCAGTGAGTCCTGAGTCCTCATAATCTTCTAAGAATTGTGATCCTCCTTGCTTGGATCCTTCTGGCGATCCTCTCAATCTGCCTTGAATAGCTTTCATCTCTAGCGATCTCAAGCTGCAAACTATTGAGTTACTCAAAGTTGCCCATTGTTGAACTACTCAAAGCTACCATATGATGAATTTGAATGCTCCTATTATAAGGTTGAACCTCTTGGAGTTCGTTGATCATAGTCGATCATGCCAATATGTGAAATCTAACTAACGTTCTCCTGGATTTATCTAGTTTACCGCACGCCAGACATATGAAACCCTTGCTAGTTTACCTTTGCTCAGTAATTGGTACCATGCTTGTGTAAATCCCAAACTAAGACTATTTGAAAATATGAAGAATGTAGCACTGTGAGCACCATAAATCAATTCAATGATCTTTCTCTGGATATTCGATCTTAAACTGATCCAACACAGTCTTACCAATCTGTAATGTCTGGTTCAAAAAAACTTTGGAGAACTCCTCATACTTATATCCTCTGTACAGAGCCGGATGCTGATCATCAATCATGGACGCTGCAGGAGCAACGAAGGAATCCTTGGAAGGCGGATAGAACATAGGAATTGATATACGCGCAGTGAAAGCGTTGGTTACTGCTCGATGCTCAACACTCCTGAATCTCCCATTGCTCACAACCTGTTTATTTTACACAAACACTTAGAAGCTTTATTTATGAACACCATCAAGTTTTAAAAGGCTCAAGGAAATTAGATTAAGTATAATAGACTGGATGTGCCTTGCAGCCTTTACTGACCTGCAGTTGATCTCCCAAGTTGACGACGAAGGCGTTAGGTATGGGTTCTACAGCGACCCACTTTCCAAATTTTAGTACTTGCAGGCCGCTGACATCCCCCTGCATTAGAACCGTGATGCCACCTGAATCTGAATGGCCTGCTACTCCAAGGGTAAGATCTGGGTTCGGGCATGGAGGATAGTAATTTATAAGCATGAACTGGCCGTCTTTTCCAAAAACTTTATTCAAGTAATCAGAATCGAGCCCTAGAGCTTCAGAAATCGCTGCCAGCAGCTTTAGGCCTAGTGTTCTCAACTCCTCAGTGTATTTGCTCTCAACTCCTCAATGTATTTGCTTGCAATCTCCCTTTAACAAGTTAACAAGTTAAATGGTTGCAATCTCCCTTTAACAAGTTAACAAGTTAAATGGTTGATACCTGTTTGTGTTGGAAATATGTTAACGAATTTTCCATGTAGTCTGTCACATGCATGCAGTTATATTAGGAATGTGCATGTACGCACTCTTTTGTGAACAGATTGTATAATTGGTAGATCTAATTATAATCAGTTAGTCTAACTGTTTGAGAGATGCTATATATACGAGCATACCCATAGAGGTGAAAGTGCAATGTGTAGAGTGTGTGAGCAAGACACAATACTGTGTAGTGCAGTGTGTATGTGAGGAGAGGATGGTCATATGCCTGTGTTGGCTATTGTAATTCTCCCTTAAATAATAAGAATACGGATTATCATTATCATTGTCCGTGGTCTTTTCCCCATTGAATTTCCACGTAAATAACTGTGTCAATTGTGTGATTGTTATTCTCAATTTTATCTTGTTAGTTTATGCTCTGTTTTGCTTCCTCTACTCAACAGTTTGAACACTTATTATACCAAGAGAAACAAAGTGTTCCAGACAAGTCATGAAACAAGTGAAGTCTACTAGAGAAAATAAAAGACATATAATGACATATTTACTGCTATTAGAAGCCTCAGCCTCAGCCCCTTACGAAATATTACTAAAGCTTTTGCCCCTTACGAAATCATGGTAGCAGAAATAAGTTAATAGCCACCTGGTAAAATCAATCAATAATGAAGTTTTTCAAAGAAGTAAAACGCTTAAAAAATAGAATTTGTCGATTGCCTTACCTATAGGCTGCAGGTTTTTCAGGCCAAGAGCTCATGACTTCCTCCAGAGGTTGACAAGGGTGCTTCAGATAGTCCCTCCAGTTAAAGACTTTATCTTTGCTAACATTGAAGCTTGTAGAAACCCGAGTCAGTTGCTTTGGGTCCTCTGAGTAGAAGCATGCTCGGTCTTCCACAGGCATTTCGAAGAATTCTTTGGCAATCTCTATCATGTTTTTCATGACTGTTTTTGGCACTCCATGGTTCACGATCTATGTTAAGTGATAACAATTTATCAAAAAAAAGTTATGCAGTTGACATGGTTTACTATCTATATTAAATCATAATAACAATTTGACAAAAAAAAAAATTATGTATTAATAATATGTATATATTTTAATTAAAAAAAAAGTGGATAATAAATTTATTAATATTAAAAATATGTTAATTAAAATAAATTATATTTAATATTTTTATTATATATTTTAATTATTATAAATTTATAAAGAAAATTTTACTTATAGTTATTTGAAGGAAAGGAGATTTTATTTTTTTAAATGTGCAATCCATTTGAAATGCATTATCCACAATTTTAGTAAAAACAAAAAAAAATGAAATAAAAGAAAAGGTAATCAACAAGGTTATTTAATAGATATACTTTAATGGTGCTTCATAGGGAAGCTCTCCTAAAGGAGGTTCAGAAAGAATTAAAGGAGGTTTGGAAGGAATCTTATATTTTTCTTCCAATCATAGTATTTATTTCAAAGTTGGGATAGGTTAGAAAACTAATTACTATGAAATTATGGCATTCAAGTTAATGTTTCAATTGGCCTATGAGTATGGTGTATCACAAATACAATTTTTTGGTGAATCATTCCTAGTTATCTAATGGTAACTAAAAGAAGCTTCAATCAGAAATTTCACTCTATAACCTTTATTTGATGATATGCAAATCCAAATGATAGATTGAGATTGGAGCAAAGAATCTGGATTATATCTATCCTCCCATTCTGTAGGATAAACACTCAAATAAATTCACTCAAATGATCTTTTTGAATTAAGGAACATATTTAATTTTACTATTATAGTCTTCTGTTACTTATTAAAAAAAAAAACAAATATACAGAACTAATTTCAAAAGTAAATAGTTTTTGAACACTTTTTTAAATGCTTTTCATATATGAATATATAATTTTATTTTATAAATAATATTATAAACTTTAGAAAACAAAATTATTACAATAAATTTATTTTAAAAAATTATATTTTGGATTCAATTTACAAAGGCTATACCTATGACAATTTGCCTTAACAATATCTACACTCAGTTACTCACATTCTATTGGTTATAACAACCTGCAACTTCCTGACATCATAACAAATCTATATAGACTCCAACATAGTGCAACTCTGAATTAACAGCGGGAATACTTAACAAACTAGAAACCTCATGGCATATATCTTAGAATATAAGGCTTCATGGGAAGATCAGTCTAGTGCAACTATGAAATATCAACAGGAATACTTAACAAACTAGAATATCAATAGTGCAATTTTTTTTTGGTATTTTTTTGGATGAGTTTCATTTAAAAATTGATTAAAAATTTAGAAAAATAATTAGAATGGTGAATTTCAGTGGTTTAACATATATTCAGATACCTTGAGGGTTTTTGAAAATTCTAAATTTATTTATACATTCAAAAATACTTACTATTTGACAACTATAAAATTGTGATTTTACCAACAATCATGTGATCAATTTGCAAAATAAAGCTATTTTTTTATTTTTGTAAAGAACAAACAAAAGCATCCACATGATGATGGAGAATTGATGATCAGTTGTTGGGATGGAAGGCTTCACCTGGAAAAAACCATCCTCCTCACATGCACGTCGGACTTGTTGGATTACCCTGGTTCTGTTAGGGCCATCCAGATCTTTGAGATCCACCACCGGAATTCCCTCAGAGGAAGACACCTCAGACATATGGGGGCGTTCATGGAGAGGCATAATATATTTATCCTGCACTTCAAGATGGTTTACTCCATTGGAAATCAGCTTTTCAATACCATTGAGCTCATGGGTACTCTGCACATTTTCCATTGTTGATGACCCCTTTCTTTCTTTCCCAAGTTCTTCAGAGTTGAATTGAGACGGGGTACCACCGAATGCTATGCAAAACTATATTTGGAACACAACAGAAATATGAATTGGGGTTGGGTAGGAAGAGATAAAATATACGAGAAAAATAGCATGGTGAGGCTACGCTCACTTCTATATTATTCAATGAAGACGGATTGCATCTTTATATAGGAAAAGACTCTCCCGAGTCGGTTACATGCAAACCAAAGACAACTAGACTCTTAACTAAGAACTAACTCTTAACACGCCTACAACTGACTCTCACAACTGAAGCTTATAACTGGTGCTTATAACTGGCGCTTACAACTGGCGCTTTCTCCATTATTTCCAAGTCTCCCCCTTAATGGAGAATGGATTGACTTCTACACCTAACATCTCCCTAAACAGTTCAAACTTAATCTTTCCAAGAGGCTTAGTGAAAATATCAGCAACGTTTTCACTAGTATTACAATACATAAGAGTTATTTCATTTGACTGCAACTTTTCTCGAACAAAATGATACTGAGCTTCAACATGCTTTGTCCTTGCATGAAAAATTGGATTCTCCGCAATATTGATTGAACTTTGATTATCACATCTGATCATCGTAGGTTCCTTTCGTTCTTCTCCAACATCTTGAAGAAGTCTTCTTAACCAAACAACTTCACAAGTTGTTGCACACAAGGCTTTATATTCTGCTTCGGTAGAAG
>ML797492.1:295345-310935 GCA_009831015.1 Picea engelmannii
ATCTTCTCATACCATGACCTAGGTGCCTGTTTTAGTCCATACAATGCTTTCTTTAACTTACACACTAAGTGTTCCTGCCCCTTTTCAACAAACCCTTCAGGTTGAGTAAGGTAAACCTCTTCCTTTAACTCACCATTCAAAAACGCGGATTTAACATCTAACTGATGCAACTTCCAATGATACTTTGTAGATAAAGCGATTAACATTCTGATAGTATTCAATTTAGCTACTGGTGCAAATGTTTCAGCATAATCAATACCTTTTGTTTGTGAATACCCCTTTGCAACCAGTCTAGCCTTATACTTATCTATACTACCATCTGATTTAAACTTGGGTTTGTATATCCATTTGAATCCAATGGGCTTCTTATGTTTAGGCAATTCAGTCAATTCCCAAGTATTGTTTTTCATTATAGATTTATATTCTTCCTCCATTGCATTTTGCCATTCATCATGTTCATTAGCTTCATCAAAATTCATGGGTTCTATGACATTTGAAATGCTACTCATTAGGGCATAGTCTTTATACCTTTCAGGAAGCCAAATCTGTCTTGAATATCTTCTCAACTGATTATCTTCCTCCCCACTTTGTGAAGATTTGTCTTCACTTGTAGGTGAACTGTGACTGTTGGAATTGTCCATATCATTGAGTCCTTCTTGTTGTTGTTGCTGCTGTCGCGGCGGGGATGGTTGTTGTTGTCGCTGCGGGGATGGATGCGGCTGTGTGGGCTGCTGCTCTTCTTTAACTCCTTCATCAATAAGTCTCTGCCATTCCTCATGACTGTTGTCGTCATGATTTCATGCTTCCTGTTCATGGAACAGTACATATCTACTTGCAAATACTTTGTGAGTAGCAGAATCAAACAGTTTGTATGCTTTAAATTCATAACAGTACCCAATGAAAATACATTTAGTGTCTTTAGCATCCATTTTCCTCCTATTCTCCTTTGGAATATGTGCAAAATCCTTACAGCCAAATACTTTCAAATTATTAACTGCAGGTTTGGAACCATACAAGGCTTCGAAATGAGTAACATTATCAAGACACCTTGTTGGACTTCTATTCTTTAAATAAACTGCAATATTTATGGATTCAACCCAAAATGCATTTGAGAGATTCTTACCTTTCATCATACTGCGTGCACACTCTACCAGAGTTCTGTTTTTCCTTTCAGCGACTCCATTTTGTTGTGGAGTATGAGGTACTGTAAATTGTTTTACTATTCCATTATCTTTGCAATATTTGTTGAAGTCCCCTGATTTATACTCTCCCCCTTGATCTGAACAGAGGATTTTGATGGATTTTCTTGTCTACTTTTCCACCATGGTTCTGAACTCCTTAAAGTACTCGAAAACATCACTTTTTCGTCTAAGGAAGTAAACCCATGTGTATCTTGTGCAATCATCAATAAATAACAGAAAGTAAAATGCACCTCCTAAAGACCTAGTCTGCATAGGCCCACAAACATCAGTATGCACAAGATCTAACACATCCCTCTTTTTCTTATCAGGATTAGAGGGGAATTCATCTCTGTGCATCTTTCCTAATGCACATCCATCACAAGCAACTTTCTCATTCTTTAACATGGGAAGTCCTTTAACCATATTCTTTTTCTGTAATAACAATAAATCAGGATGATTGATGTGTCCATACCTTTGATGCCAAAGAATCTCTGTTGGCATAGTGGCAGAAGTCAGTGCATGATGTGATTTGCTGATAACATCAAGTTTGTATAGACCTCCTACTCTAACACCTGTTGCAACAGTTCGGAAGTGGTCCAGCAGATCCTTCACTATGCAATAATTCTTGAAGAATTCAACCTTCAAGTTCTGATCTGTAATGGTGGACACAGAGATCAAATGTTTCTTTATTCCTGGCACATACACCACATTGCAAATGTGATGAACAGTACCATTCGGCAATGTCACAGGAATGTATCCATATCCATTGATCTGATGAGCACAGTCATCTCCAAGATATATGCTGGCACCATTATGTGTTTCTTTAAAATTAGCATACCAATTTTTATTACAAGTCATATGTATTGATGCTCCATAATCCACAAACCAGGCATCAGAATCATCCGTTTCAGCAGATAAAGCAGCGTTAGACACAAACAACCTAAGATCCCGTGAGTCAAAATTTGGGGGCTCATCAATATCATCACTAGCAATAAATAATCTGTGATCTTGATTTGAAGATTTTTCTACATAATGACCTGAATGTGTTCTAGGTTTATTCCTAGCCTCATCACTTTTCTTCTTATGACAGTCTTTAACCATATGTCCAGGTCGACCACTATAAAAACAACTCTTAGACTCATTCCTGTCAGATTGCATACCTTGATTTGGAGATTGTCTTCTCTACGATGAATTGTCTCTCTGCCATGAACCGCCTCTCTGCCATGAACTGCCTCCTCCGCCTCTTACTCCGGATCTCCCTCTCGCAGATCTATTAATTGACCACAGTGCCAAATCTTTACTCTGAGGCTTCAGATTCCCGCACCTCTCTTCCTCTTGCAACAAAATACCTGTCAGTTCTTCAAACGTAGGAGGTTTCTCCCTTGCTGCAAGACCTGTTATGAACATATGATAATCTTCTAGCATACCATTAAAGGTAATAGTCACTAGATCAGTGTTGGAAACAGTTTCCCCTATATTTACTAGCTTGTCTTTCACCTCTTTAATGCGACCCAAAAATGAACTAACAGATTCATTTCCATCCATATTAATGCCTAGCAATTTAGTTTTCAGGAACAAAATGTGATTTGTGTTGCTATTTTCATACAATGCTTTAAGAGCTGTCCATGTTTCAGCAGAAGTTGTAGCGTCTCTAATATGTGGAATTATGCTATCTTTAACTGACATGCGCAACAATACCTTTGCCTTGTTTTCGCGCTTCTCCCAGTCTTGGATCTATGTTGTTGTCGCACCTACAGCCGCATCAGGTTTCAGTTCAGTTCCCTTCGCAATGTTCCAGACACCATAGCCCTCCATGAGCGTCTGCATCTTGAATTTCCAGTTAATGAAGTTCGAGCCATCTAACTTGTTGGCTTTGTTGAGGTAGGTCTCTGCCAGTGGATTCGCCATCTCTGCAAGTTAGTCTCTGCAAGTGAATCACCAAGGATATGCAACTCTCTGTCGAGTTTTCTCTTGTGCTAAGCAGTCTGTCGCTCTGCCTTCGGATCCACTGATCCAAATCTATCTCTATTCCCAGCTTAAATCATGCATGCATCTTAATATCCAAAATATCCACTTTTTTTTTTTTTTTTAACTTATAACTCCCTCTTTATATATAAAAAATAACCAACATATAACTCCACCTTTTTAAAGAAAAAATTGATAACTCCACTTTTACCAAGATAAAATATAAATTTCTTTAAACTTTTAATAAAGAAACCACTTTGAATACACACATCCACTTTAACAATGAAGTGAATAACTCCCTCTTCACTTCACGCTTTAAAAAAAAATATCCACTTAATAAAACTTATCCACTTTAATTATAAGCATGCAAACTATAAGCATGCAAATATTCATGCTCAAACCTCACGCTTCATGAAAATATCCACGTATGCAAATGAAAACACGGTGGATCGGCCCTCCTCGGCCTCCTTAGCGCCCACAGACCTGCAAACGATAAAATCGGTCTCCCTCCATGCAATGAATTACCCACATGCAATGAATTACCTGATAAAATCCGCACACATTCCAAGTGCAACGCTTCCAGCAAGCTATTCGGCAATATTCAATTTCGCAGGAGTGGATAGACTAGTAAAAAATCAGAAAACAAAAAATACCAATCCGGATACTACCAACCTTCTCGAGCTCATGCGATTTGCTCACGATTTTCTCCACGCTCAAAGCCTCGACCTGCTCTCATGCAGGTATTCTCCAACTCGAATCACGGCTGCTCTCACGCAGGTATTCTCCACCTCGAATTGCGGCTCTTCTTATCCAGCCTGTGGACCTCTTCTTCCATGCAACTCGAACCCATGCGGTTCTTCACGGATCAAGAACTTACTCAGCTCTCACATAACTCACGCTATCCACACCCTTTCCCCGTGGCTCTGATACCAAAATAAAATATACGAACAAAATAGCACGGTGAGGCTACGCTCACTTCTATATTATTCAATGAAGACGGATTACATCTTTATATAGGAAAAGACTCTCCTGAGTCGGTTACATGCAAACCAAAGACAACTAGACTCTTAACTAAGAACTGACTCTTAACACGCCTACAAGTGACTCTCACAACTGAAGCTTATAACTGGCACTTACAACTGGCGCTTTCTCCATTATTTCCAAGTGGAAGAGCCTAGAGATGAAATTGGTTGACCAATGGCCAGCCCGATCCCAGAGGATGAACTTA
Source organism: Picea engelmannii (assembly GCA_009831015.1). Lineage (NCBI taxonomy): Eukaryota > Viridiplantae > Streptophyta > Pinopsida > Pinales > Pinaceae > Picea > Picea engelmannii. The sequence goes on from ML797492.1 coordinate 299,720, forward strand.
CACAGATCTACATCTCAAAGTCAGACATGGCAACTACATATTCGATTCAAAAAAGTGGAGTCAAATAATAAAATACAAAATGTCTCTTTTGTACTTATAACTCAGAGATAGCAACTTCATATTGCATATTCGATAAAAAAAAATTGGAGTCAAACAATAAAATATAAAATTGGAGATAGCAACTGCATTGTCTCTTTTGTAATTATAAGTCAAAGATAGCAACTGCATATTCGATCCAAAAAATTAAGGTCAAGAGGAAAGTTTGATATTTTTATTCTTCAATAATTAATATTTTTCTTTAATTAATACTTTTTATTTGTTGGTTGTGGTTGGGCTTATTTCCTCTTATATTTTCCTAATTCATTATTAAAAAAATAATTAATTAATATTTTTTATTTGTTGTTTGTGATTGGGCTTATTTCTTTTTATATTTTCCTAATTCATTATTGAAATTCATCCCTATTTATAGATATTTATAGATAAGGAATTATTATCCAATATTATTTATATTTATGAAAGATATATCATTAAAAATTTTAATTTATTATTGAAATTCATTCTTATTTATAAGAAAGTATTATTATCAAATATTATTTTTATTTATGAAGATATATTATTCAAATTTATTTGTATTTATTACAATGGTTAACATCAAATATTAAAATTGACATAAAAATACACTTTTCAAATATGTGTTTTTGAAAATTTTAAAAGTAATAAAAGTAATAAAAATAATATTGTATAAATAGAAAAATGAAATTTAACAATGGTACAATTTGGTATAAGGAACAGGGAAACCTATTAACATTTTAAATGTGATTTTGCTTAAAATTTGCTAAAGAAATAATGATTGCAATAGAATATGTAAAAACTTGATGATGCCATGATTCAACCTTTGTCTTAAACATTGTGCATATATTTTTCAAGATGGAGTTAATGATCCAAGACCAATTGAATTTTAAGTGTGGTGGAAAAGCATTTTGTGGCTCCAAGCAACTAACTATGATAGGACAAGCTACAACATTGTCTTTGTGGAAATCGTATGGAGTTCATGTGTTATTTGTATGTTAGGAACCATGATAGGACAAGCAATAACATTGCCTTTGTGGAAATCTTATGGAGTTCATGTGCCAAATTTGCAATAGATTGTTATTTGTATGTTAGGACCATGAATTGCAAAGCAATTTTTTTCATTCTCCCCAATAAGAGAAACAAGTTGAAATTGAATAAATTAGGATATATTGTTTTGTGTTTTCTTGGTTTATGCTTACTAAATAACAAGTTGTTAAAAAATGCCTCCAAGCATGGAATTCCACTTTATGATGCTAATTTTAATTCTAAATTGATTGATTAATTCATAAAATATGGATATTGGAAAAAATGATGGACAAAGACACTATGGTTTAATCATGCAGGTATTTGAATATTTTTTTTTTGTTCCATTGAACTTTGTAGTCTTTAGAAGTAGATATATTTAATCATTTTCATGCCAAATTGGTTTTAGGATTAGAGTACTTATTTTGCACATTTTTATATTCATCGCACCTTTCCATTTCTTTTCTATTGCAATTTTTTAGGATTAGAGTGTATCAACATCGTAGAAGGTGCATGCACTGACCTCTCTTCTAATGCTTTATTTTTCAAGAACAATGTGTACTTGATTGCATGCACTTGGTATTGATTATGGTGTGTTATTATTTTTTAGAATGGAAGATTTGTAGTAGTAGACTCTTCTATCATGGTGCATACCTTGATGAACTTGGAAGCGATGCAGGGTAGAAACATAACTTGCTAACAATATGTAATATATTAAATTCAAACATGTAGAAACTAAACCTCAAGCCTTACCAATCAATACCCTTTCTTGTAATGTTGCTTCCAAATAACGATCTTTGTTGATATTATGGTAGTTGTGGGAGGTATTAACCTCCACGTGTAACCTTTGACAAGACTAGAATATTCCAGGAAGCAAGAGAAACCCTAAAACATTGGATAATAACCCTAGGAGACAAGTCATCTCAAGAGAATATTTAATATTGAGTTATTAGCCTCCAAAAAGGGAAGTTGGCCCAGTCAAGTGAGATAGAGTAGTATAAATAGAGGGTTCTAGAGCTCATTTGTCATTCTCACTCTCACAACTGCATAAGACCAGTGGTGCGCAAGTTTGGAGAGGAACTGCAGTTGCAGTAGCTGCAATTGGCATTTCGGTTCTGGCTTGGAATTTCTCTTTGTTATGGTTTCAAATTTCTGCTTAGTCTTTGGTTATTCTTTCTTGGTGCGCTAGCCTTGGAGAAATGTTCGCTACCTTGGTTGACTATCGGATTGCTTCCGGAATTATTTTGTCTTTCAAGGCTAAGGTGCTCGAGGGTGGACTTTGTGCCTACAATATTGCTATAGTGTCTACAGTGAAACAAGCACACCTATTTTTCTAACAAGTTATGGGCCCACACTATCTTCGGATAGTCTAACCACTAAACGATAGATTGGGAGGATTGGCTCAGTTACAATTGCAGTTGCAGTCAAAATTTTGTTGCAGCAACGAAACTCTAACCCTCTTGTTAAGGCACCTTAAGTGAAGAGCTTGACCTAATTCCTGGATAGCCTAGTGTGCCCTACCCTAGAGCACCTCCTGGTACTCTCAGCAAGCCAAGGCATCAAGTTTGAGTTTTTTGTCAAATTCAAAGTTTGACCAATTCAAAGCAGTCATGACTTACTCTATGAAGTCAGAAAACAAGTTAGAAGGGGCTTCTAACTTCATAGCATGGAAAAAAAGGATTGACCTCATCCTTGCCAAGAATAAAGTGTTGGATATAGTGAAAGGTAAGATCATGGAACCACAGTTTGAAGCAAGAAAAGAGAAGGAACCTCAAAACGTTGTAGTTATGGAGAATTTCAAGGACAATGACATCAACTCTATGAGCATCATAGTGGACTATGTAAAAGACCACTTGATACTCTATATCTCTCATCTTGACTCATCTAAGAAGATGTATGATGCCCTAACTAACCTCTTCTCAGTTAGAAACATTAGACAAGTAATGAGTCTGCAAAATGATATTTGTGACATGAAAATGAATGATGATGAAAACATAACATCATACTTTGTAAGAATCTCTCAGTTAAGAGATCAACTACAAGTTATTGAAGAAACCATTTCAGAAAAGGAACTAGTAAATATAGTACTCAATGGCCTTCCCAAGACATGGGATGCATTTTCCGCAAGCATGAACATAAGAAAGGAGTATCCCACATTTGAAGAACTTTGGACTTGTTATGCACAAGAAGAATAAAGGATTAATGAAAAAGAGAAATCTCAAAAGAAATACGATGACCAAGCCTTCACAGCAAAATTCAAGAATTTCAGGAATAAGAGGAAGTTTGGCTTAAGGAAGAAACCAAATCAAGAAAAGGATATGTCGAAAATACATTGCTTCAACTGTCGAAAATATGGTCACTACAGGAACCATTGTCCCGAGTTAAAGAAAAATAAGTAAACATACGAAGCAACAGTTATCGAAGAAAGGGAAACCCCCAAAGAAATCCAAGCAAGATAAAACAAACATCTTCTTCTAGTCAAGGTAACAATATTCTTCTATAATATAGTTCATGTACATATCATGCATATCTATATCTTAGAAGATAAGATGGTCAGTGAAACAATACCTATGGAAGAATAACAAGATAAGGATTGGTATTACAATGATTACAATGCACATGAAAAGGATGAAGTACGTTGACAATCTTTGGTGACAATTCCTATGGAAACTATTATAAAAGTAACAAATTCCAGATGGGCCACAATCAGAATCAAACTTGAATATACCCATAATGAGTCAGAATAGAAAGAAGTCAGTAATCAATAGGAATCTGGAATAAAACCTGTGACACTTTGTAGAAAGAAGTAAAGATGCAAACGGAAGCATGGACTCTCTTAGATGGAGGGAGTTGATTGCATAATTCCAAAAGAAAAGCATGCATTCATGCATGAAGCCAAGATTATGAGGGAGATAATCCTAAATGATATGATCCATTGAAGAATCTGTGAAGATTATAAAGTATATGTCTATGTTCCCCATTGGAAGTAGCAACCATGATAAGTCACACGTGTTCAGTTTGACTCTAGAAGAAGTTTTCTTCGAAAAGAAGCCTTAAGTATCCTTAGTTGTCCATCTACATCCATGTTCCTATGATGAAAGGAAGAAGTTGGAATCTTCAGGAAGGAAGGGCATGGAATCTATAGAAGACTCCATGGACCCAAAAGCTAAAGAGGGACATGAGGAAGAACATGAATATTCCAAGAAATAAATAAAATCCAGAAAATCCAGTTATTATACCGAGAATTATAAGACTACCAACATGGTTTGAACCCACTAGAAGCAATCAAGCAGAAGAAATGGAAGTTGTGATGAAGAACAATGTATGTAAGAAATTGTGAAAAAGACTTATGAATGGAAGCATTGCGAGATTCAGAACTAGAGGTTCTTCCATAAGGACGGAGAAGACTATGACAACAGCTTGTTCCAGTAAACCAAATATACCTCTTGTAGTATCCATGGATTGAAATTTACATGTAAAAGACTATTTTTTTCCAAATAAAGAAAATTGAGAAAGAATCATATGTAGAGAAATCTTGAGGTTTTGAGGTATACCCGAAAGAGACCCATGTATGCAAATGGAAAAAGACCCTGTATGGATTCAAGCAACTTGATCCAGAGTATCTCATATACAACAAAAGCATGGAAAAAACTTCCTATGATAGAGAAAGTGTATTGGAATGGTTACTCAGAAGTCTGGGATGATGGATTGCAAATCCATGGAAAACTCCCATGATAACGGATATGAAGAAGTTGAAGAGACTCTAATCCAATAGACTTGTGTCTGTATTGAAAAATTGATTGGCTCGTTAATGTATTTGGAGAATATTTAGTCGGATATTTTTTTTGTGGGACGTTTAAATTATGACATACAACTGCATGAATTTATCAATTCAGATTGGGCAGAGAGTGTAAATTTATGTTTCCCTCAAGAAGCAGAGTATATTGCAACTTGTGATGCTTGTACAGAAGCAATATGGCTACGTAAGTTGGTTTCTGGACCATCTGATCAGGTGTTGAATTCGACCATGATATATTGTAATGATCATATCCATGTGAAGCTTTCAGATAAACCGGTGTTCCATGACAGGTTGAAGTACATAGAGCTCAAGCATTATATTCTTCGTGATAAAGTCCAGAATAGAGAATTGGTTCTCCAATATATCTCCACAAATGAGAAGATAGCAAATATTGTGGTAAAGCCTTTGTCCAAGATGAAAAGTTTGCATACTTAAGAGACAAGATGGGGCTCATGGAGACGACTTCCTTATTGGAAAATTAAGTGATTACTCCCAGGGTGGGAAGGAGCACTAATATATTATTGATTTATGGACAATCATCTTCAATTCAGAAAATGGTCCAGGTTGGGAATTTCCTTTCCAGTTCGGAAAGCGGTTCGAGATTTATGAAGGATAGGCATTTTCCAATTTGGAAAATAGTCCAAATCAGACAGTCATTTTCGTAATGAAAATGGTCTGATATATTGTTGATGTACCATAGACAGTGATTCCACTTGTGGCTAGTGTGGGGGAATGGTCTAGGACAATCATTCTTCTTGGAAGTCACTTTGAGTAGTGGTCAAGTAGAATGGTCCACCTTGTCAGGCAGTCATTCTTTCGAAGTTCACAGTTGTGAGCAATTTCGAAGAATGGTCCATTTTGGAGGTTGGTGCAGGAAAGTCATTCCCTAGGGTAGACTCATTCTCTCCAAGTTTCTTTATGATTAGTGTCGGAGGAATGCCCCAGTTAGGTGAATGGTCCAGGTTCATCAATCAGGGACAGACATTCCTTAGGACAGACTCATTCTCTCCGGGTTGCAATATGATTAGTGTCGAAGGAATGGCCTAGTTAGGTGAATGGTCCAGGCTCAGAAATCAAGGAAATTATTCTTCTATGTTGTGGAAGAATAGTCCAGATAGCCCATTGTTTTTTTTTTACTTTATGAGGGAAAATGCTCTTCCATATCTCATGGATGTGAGTGGAAGAATGGCCCAAATGACTCAGTTTGTATCCTGATATTTTTATGCAGTTTGATATGATTGATTTGGAGACTGTATGTATCTGGAAAGTAGTTGTATTCCACTGTGGTGGATGTATTCCACTGTGGTGGATGTATTCCACTATGGTGGATGTATTCCACTGGTTATGATTATGTGTTACTGGTTAGTAGCCGTGTGCTACTAGGTGTGGTTGTGTACCACCAAATAGTAGTTTTGTACTACTATGGATAGACACACTTCCGTTCCATTGAATGACATTGTTCTGATTGACATGGAGACTATCACTAGTTTTGGAGATGATTTCTAGCTAGACGGATAGTCAGTATGTTGATGGATAGACATTCTCCTTGTGGAAAATAGTCTAGGATAGTCATTCTTCTAGGACATATGTGTGGATTAGAAAAATAGTCCTTGTATCCCATAGCATGGCTTCTATGATCTATTGGAACAATTATTATTATAGGACATATGTCCTAATTAGAAGAATGGTTCTTATATCACTATGTGGAGTAAGTGACTTATTCAGCATCATGTCTGATTACCCAGATGGAGTATGGCTTTGAGAGATGATACAGTTGATGTTGTCAAATGATATTGATAGTTATGATGGTGCTCATGATTTGATCATGAGATAGCTTGTGTGGCTATGATGATGTTACCGGTTGAATGGTATGTTTGTGCTCAAGACCATTTCATTTAATGCCTCCGTAGATATGAGGGAGTGTTGATATTATGGTAGTTGAGGGAGGTATTAACCTCCACATGTAACCTCTGACAAGACTAGAATATTCTAGGAAGCAAGAGAAACCCTAAAACATTGGATAATAACCTGTTGAGAACTCAACACACCCTAAAAGTCTTCGTGGATATTTTTCTTTTGGGTACCACTTTGTCATTTCTAAATGGAGTTAGTTGTGTAAGGATCAATGGGTTTTTCTAGTGTTGTGTTTTATCATCGATCACATTTGGTTTGGTTTGAAGTTTTTTGAAAAAAATGACTTTTTTCTCTGAGTAAGCATAGCATTAGACTAAGTGCAAACAGCTTAAAATTTGTTTTATAAAGAGCTATGCGCCCATCAGTGATTCTGGTTTGCGAAAATAATTCCCTAAAAGAAATCGCCAATGTATCGTCAGCATCGACAAAATATGAAAGGAAAAATGCCAACATAGCAATGATAATCGTCGATCATCGACCGTCGATGTATCATCGACATCGGTAAAATGGGAGAAACGGAATGCCAAAAAACATATGCCTAAGGAAAATCACTGACGCTGAAGAAATGCTTCTCATGCTAAAAAGGTCAAATCAATCGTCACGTGTTTTGTTGCACAGATAGTCTATATTGCTTGGTTATCTCCCATATAATATTTTGATGTTCCCATTGTTATACCTATACTTCCATGCCAACATTTCCACGTCATCACTATACGACAGTTTGGGTCAGCATCGGAACTTTTGCTCAAAAGTACCGACAAAACAACGTTAAAGACAAATTGCCAACGTCGATGCACTCATTAACTACTGACAGATTTATAGAACACCGAACTATAGTATTTAGATCAAACCTTTATCCTTCGACATCGATGGTCCTGTTCGATCTGTGTTGTCCATTTAATGATTCTTCTTATCCCCGATACAGATCATACTAGTTCCACTGGAGTGCGAAAACGCTCGGGTAATTTGAGGAGACACCTCTAGCTAAGTGAAGGACGAGTTTTGTGATTTGGTAGACAATTAAGAGCTTCACGTAACCAATAACATGACATCGTGCGCCGATCAACTTTCAAAAAATTTGAATTCACCGATGAAATCTAAAAGTAACACGCTCTTGCGCCGCCAACCTGTGTTGCATTTAATCCTGAGCATGATGTGGATTATGTTATAGATTGTATAGATCATATATGTACTCCTGAATTTAAGACTTGATGTGATAAGGTAGGTGTGTTTTAAATTTTTAAATTTTGTGCCCAAGCATGGTATTCCATTCACAAATCATTGATCTCCCAAGCAAACGAAGGACCAAGTGAGAGCATCGAAGAGGTAACAGGTCATTGTGCCACTTCAATTACTAGTAAGATCGGTTTATACATTGCAAAGAAGAGGTAAGAATGGTCTTTATTGTTTACATTTACAATTGCATCAAATAACACTTGTCACAGTTGGACTTCATCTTATTATTTTGTTTTGTGCAGGAAAATGCCTCTTCAAAATCCAACGACTAGACACTCACCAAGAACACCCAAAATGAAAGAATTGGAGATCGACGAAGGGTCAACACGGGAAATCGCAAGGGAACTTGATTTTGTTTCAAAGATGGAGTCAGTTATCCGAACTTCCATTGAAAAACAATTTACCTAGCCTCCAGCGTTCGGGGACATAGAGGCAAGCATTGGATCTAAAGTAATGCTCCCACATTGGGGGGAAATTTTTAACAAAATCAGTCGGGAAGATTACCCGAAGTTTACAGCTCACAACAACCTCGACGTTGGGGTATTGGATGACCAAGTTTTCATGAATATTAGGCGATCATATTTGCACATGGTGTCTTGTCGGACCGCAATTTTTCCATGCATCAAAACCCTAGGATGGATAATTGACCACACAGACGCGATGAAATGAACGTTCAATCATGGGGAGGGTGAATATGTTGGTGTCTTTATTCCAGTAGAGGTACAAAAATACAATAAACTCATAGACCCATAGGAAATACTGAATACAGATTTTGTGGTCAAGTTCTATGAGTTCCATGACACCAACCAACTACTAGCCTCGTGGTGGAAAGAAGATAAAGAGTTCAAAAATAGGAGCAATGGCTAGTACAACACGGTAAACCTCATAGGGCCTTATATGTATTTAATGGATTTAATTTGTCGATTGTATGGAGAAAAATACTGCTCTTTGTTTTCAGAGGCATGGATGCCATTAGCATATACCGTGGCAATCTCTGGGAGAAGTTTCAATTGGGGAGCCATCATTTCCAAGCAACTAAGTATCAACATCCTATAGTCCCAGACACCAAAAGATGGAGAAACATCAGTTTTCTACATGACATCTTACCTATTGGATGTAATCTTTGCGAGAAACGTTTTCACAGTTATGAATTTAAGCTGGCATGTCGTCGAGTTACCCGTGCATGTCTATTTTAGCGTTTTGTGGGAAAATAAGTACAAAACAATTTACGTTGTGATATGTGATAATTTTATAGCTAGAGTGCACTTTATTATATTTAGAAAATAATTCCCAAGGCTTTCAGCAGCAACCAAAAAGATGATATCCAAAGTTGGCCAATGAAATTTTTAAGAAACAAGCACTTATATAAGAGTGTTTGGGGCTACTGGTGCACCACACTTGCTCTCTGTCCATGTTCCAGACCATCTCATATTGGGAGAAATGTGCTACCAGACCATCCTACAAGGCTATAACGCTTCTCTGGTGAAGGACAAGAAGAGGGTGTTCATACCCTATGGTTTTCATATTGGGTTTTATATGGTTAAAGACACTACACGGGAGAAACAAGAAGGATTGAGTCAACTTGAGTATTGGTTCCCTAGATGACGTTTTCACAAGCATGATCCAAAAGGCCTAGTACTCCAGAACGTGTCACAGGTATCCTCATGTTGGTCATATGCTCATGATAGCTTTGAAGATGATCTCTTTACCGAGGGCACCCGGGATTGGGAGGAAGTTCTCCATAGAAGGGCTAACCCAAACATGACCAAATTCAAAGCAATGACCGTGGATGAACAAGTTGAGAAAATAGAGCACACTACTCAAGAATCCATCAGGGTAAGAGAAGAAAACAAAGTAGCATAAGCGATGGAGGCACGGACAAGGGGGATATTGTTACTAGAAGAAGTCGAGAGAGTTATGAAAAGATTAGGAAACGATCCCCCACTTAACCCTTTGGTAGGACCCTTGAGAATTACCCCAACTCATATAAATGACCATGAGGCAGAACTAAATGTCTCGAAAACAGTTCCAAAAGAAGAGAATGTTGACCAAGAAAACATGTTAGCGACCTAATCCCTCACATAGGTAGAATAATATATTCCGATGTAATAAAGGTCAATATTAATAAGGCCTAGCAATAAGGAAGAATAAGTCTAATGTAAGAAGACCTAATAGAATCTTTCACTTCTAGAATGATCTTCCTCTAAATGGTTTCTTTGATAGACATATTTAGTATATATATGAGTCAAGGGTATGAGAACTTTTGTCTTGGATATTATTGTAATAGAGATCTGCTCAACTAGAGGTTGCCCCATCGAAGAGGCAAGTGAAAATTTTTCTCAGTAATCAAAGGGCTCTTTCTGGTGTTATTCTGATATCATTTTGGTATTATTGTGGTGTTTTTCTGGTTATGTTGTTGTTAATCTTCCATTTCTAGCATTTTATTTATGTTTTGCATAATTTTTATATCTGGAATATTACAAGTGGTAACAAAGCACTTTCCTCGGCAGAAAATTGTGGGTTAATTTTTTTCAGGGTATAGACGTATTGCGACGTCTTTAAGCTATAGAGATATGTCGTTGTGCACATAAACCTGCCGTCAGGGATTCATACATGCAGGAAATACAAGTGGTACTTAAGCACACATCTGTTGGACACCCTTGTAACCCCTGTTGGTACCCCTTCGAGTGGTAGAGCATCAGAAAACACTTGTATACAGATCGACCTAGATTTCCTAAAGCCCTCTTTAGATAAACCGATCGACCACCTGACTTCTATAGTGCCACTGAGAATAACACTCGGGAAGATACTCTCTAGTGTTAGGATATTTAGACACTTAGGAGTTAGTTAAGATCTACTTGGTCTAATATGTCGTTAGGTAAAAGTGTGTTTCTTTAGTATGCATTAGTATGCATTTGTAGTTAGGAAATCCGACGGTCACGATATGTTCCCGACATAGAGTGATCCGACGGTTCATACTCTCCTCGATCTTAACGGCTATTGATCCATGGCTTAACACCCGATTGGAACATGATCTCTATTTAAAGAGCATGGAGGGTCATTTTCCGATGATCGATTGTGAGAAAATCTCTTGTAAAATCTCTCTATAATCTTTTTCTTTGCATTAATAAACTGCTCCAAGTGGCCGCGTTGGCTGGGGCCGTGGATGTTT
>ML797492.1:315759-330111 GCA_009831015.1 Picea engelmannii
TTTAGACACTTAGGAGTTAGTTAAGATCTACTTGGTCTAATATGTCATTAGGTAAAAGTGTGTTTCTTTAGTATGCATTAGTATGCATTTGTAGTTAGGAAATCCGATGGTCATGATATGTTCCCGACATAGAGTGATCTGACGGTTCATACTCTCCTCGATCTTAACGGCTATTGATCCATGGCTTAACACCCGATTGGCCCATGATCTCTATTTAAAGAGAATGGAGGGTCATTTGCCAATGATCGATTGTGAGAAACTCTCTTGTAAAATCTCTCTGTAATCTTTTTCTTTGCATTAATAAATTGCTCCAAGTGGTCGCGTTGGCTGGGGCCGTGGATGTTTCCCCGTAGGGGTTTTACCACGTGAAAACATCGGTGTGTTGATCTTTGATCTGGTTATGTGAGTGGTTACTAAAGGTGTTCGTCCTCTGTTGGAATACCTGTGTTGTTTAACATCTAGTACCTGAGTAGTCGGGTAGTACGACTAAGGGAATGGTCTAGCCTTCTTAGTTGGTGCCCTGAGATATTGGATTGAGTACTACTGTTGGACCCCGCACGTATATCAGAGATTTATAGCACAGGGAAAACCCTTTTCTGTAGAACCCTTGAATACCTAACCCTTGGCGACAGAAATAAAAAACAAAAAAGACAAGATCTATTGTCATGCAACTATGTTCGAGTTTTCAAATCACTACACATTTCTTCCTTCTTAAGCATTTGGGCATTTCATCACTACAATATTCTTCAGAATAGAGTATATTCTTCAGTCTGGATTTTGTTGCACCATTATTTGAGACCTATTCCATTGGATTTATCTCTTCTCCCTTATCACATTCATACCTATCATTTTTCAGCAAATGTTTTGACCCCACTTGCCCCTTTTTGGTTCCCTCGTCATCATGGCCCATACCTGTAGCCGAGACTTGGAAGCTCGCTTCAATAAATTGCAATCTAATTTCACAGAGACCCAACAAGAAGTGATACAACTCAATGCCAATATTGTCACCATCAATAAAAACATGCATTCCTCCATCACCGCCTCAATCGAGGAACTCAAAGAAGACCTCAAACAAGAAATTACTACCCAGCTTGAATCTATCGCTTCAATGATCTGCACCAAGCTGCATATCCCTACAGATCCCCCTTCATCTGACCCACCTTTGCATACTGAAGTTGAAACTTCCTCTCATTCCCATAATTTTCAGCACCATCACTTTTAGTGTGACTTATGCCTTCCGTGTGTGGATGTGACCAAATTTGATGGCTCAGATCCCACTGGTTGGGTAACTCAAATGGAACATTATTTCTCTTTGTACGAAATTACATATGAGTTGGCCAAACTCTGGTATGGTGTTCTCCATCTAGATCAAGAACGTTGGCAATGGTAGCAATGGAGAAAAATTGCCCGTCAAGGGTATGTTGCTTGGAAACACTTTGTGGCAGATATTTATGAACGCTTTGACACTAACACCAACCATTTAGGTCGTTTGACAAAGTTGAAACAATCTAGCATAGTGGAAGACTTTATATCTTCTTTTGAACGACTGGATTTTTGTACATAAGGCATGCCTGATGCTTTTTCCAAGAATGTTTTATCAGTTTCCTCAAGGATGAGATTTGTGCCCATGTCCTCATGGCTCGGCCTCAGATTTGGGTGGAGGCTACTAAAAGAGCTAAGGAAGCACAACAGGTTGTCTCTTCTCAAAACCAGAAACCCTCCTTTATTCCTCGCATTAAACTAGTAAATCCCACTCCTCCTTCTACTCCACTAAAGATCCAAAAATTGACCAGGGACGAAATGGATGAACACCAACTCAAAGGCCTTTGTTATAATTGTAATGAAAAATATTTTCTGGGACAAAAGTGTAAGGAACAAAATATTTTTATGGCCATCTCGGAGGATGTTTTAGAAGAGGATATTGAAGCTCCCCTTGTGTCTCTGCCACCTGAACCCACTGACATAACCCCTCCCTCAGACCCTCCCGAAGTAGAACTGGTCATTTCCCTAAATGCTCTCACTAGATTCTCTACTCCCCAAACCCTCCAACAAATTGGCTACATCAAGCATAGGAAGGTCATCATTCTTGTTGATAGTGGTAGCACCCATAATTTTATTCATCGCCACATTGCCCAAGAAAATAATTGCTATATCTGTGTAGTCAATAATTTCCAAATCATGATTGTCAATGGCGGGTCCATGAAATGTGGAGGGCATTGTGAAAATGTGTGTCTCCAAATTCGGTGACTACCACTTGAAATCTCATATGTTTGCTATCGACATGGGTGGTTGTGACAATGTGTTGGGTGCAGACTAGCTAATAACTTTGGGTCCCATTCTCATGGATTTTAAGGAATTAACCATGCAATTTGGCCAGGAGGGCCAATAGTATAAGTTCCAAGGAATCATTATCGGTTCCCCTGAGATCATTAGTTCCCATCACATGGAAAAGCTACTCAAAAAAGGTCATTCTGGCGTCATTGCCCAAATCCATGCCATACAAGCAACTGAGACACCCTCTATGCCGCAGGACCTCCAATCCATCCTCTCTAAACATCAAGTGGTTTTTTCCACTCCCCAGGGAGTCCCTCCTTCCCATGGTGTTCATGATCATCCCATTCCCCTTGTCCCACGAATTCTTCCTCCCAATATATGTCCCTATCGTCACCGCTTTTCCCAAAAAATGAAATTGAGAAAATGGTTCAAGAACTGCTTAACGCAGGTGTTATCTGCCCTAGTACAAGACCCTACTCTTCTCCTGTGGTCATGGTCATGAAAAAATAATTTTTTTGGCACATGTTTCATGACTTATGCACCCTCAACAAACTCAACATTAAAGACCAATTTCCCATTCTTGTAATTGATGACCTCTTGGATGAATTAAGTGGCGCCCAGTTCTTTACTAAACTTGATCTTCATTCTAGCTACCACCAGATCCTTATGAAAGAGGTAGACATTCCTAAGACTACCTTTAGAACTCATGAGGGCCACTATGAGTTTTTGGTCATGCCCTTAGGCTTGTGTAATGCTCCCTCCACTTTCCAAAGCCTCATGAATCATGTCTTCTGTCCTTTTCTCCATCATTTTTTCTTAGTTTTCTTTGATGATATTCTCATCTATAGAAAAACCTCGACAAACCATCTTTCTCATGTGGATCGATTTCTCCATCTACTCTCTCAGCATCAACTTTTCCTGAAAAAATCTAAATGTGATTTTGGTGCCTTGGAAGTCGACTACTTGGGTCATTGTGTTGGCAAGGATGGTGTCAGGGTGGATCCTAAAAAGATTGAAGTTATGCAATACTAGCCTCACCCAAAGACTCTCAAAATATTGCATGGATTTATGGGCTTAACAGGCTATTATCGCAAGTTTGTTAAGAATTATGGAAAGATTACGGCACCTCTCACTGCACTCCTTAAAAATAATTCTTTCATTTGGACTCCAGCAGCTGCTCAGGATTTTCAAACCTTGAAGATGGACATGTGCACCACTCCAGTCCTATCCCTTCCAGATTTCACAAAGACCTTTGTCCTGTAATGTGATGCTTGAGGGAAAGGAATTGGCGTTGTCCTTATGGAAGAGGGTCAGCCTCTGGCCTTTACCAGCAAACAATTGTTTGAACGAAATTTGGGCAAATCAATCTATGAAAAGGAAATATTGGTCATTCTACATGTCATTGATCTTTGGCGCCCTTATCTATAGGGGCAACACTTCCAAATTAAGATAGATCATCAAAGCCTCAAGTATTTTCTGGAACAACGCATTTCCTCCCCAGAGAAAAAAAAATGGGTGACTAAGCTCTTTGGATATGATTATGAGATCATTTACAAGAAAGGCAAAGACAATGTGGTTGTGGATGCACTTTCCCGAAAATATGAAGATGAAGGGTCCCTTTTTTCTCTCTCCTTCATTGTGCTAGATTGGCTCCAAGCTATTCGCCAGGAATGGCTACACAATCCCAAAAGTTCATATCTGATACAACAATTGCAGTCCAATTCTCCAGTTTCCCCAGGGTACTCTTGGCTCCATGATGAGCTTCGATACAAAGGTTGTTTGTATTTAAGTAAACAGTCAAAGCTTAAATCCACGGTACTTTCTTAGCTTCATGCCACACCCATAGTTGGGCACTCCGGGTTTACCAAAACCTATGATTGGGCCAAACATTCTTTTTTCTGGGATGGTATGAAACATGACGTTCGTAATTTTGTGGTTGAATGTGATGTGTGGAAATGCAACAATGGAGAAACAGTCAAATCTCCTGGCACACTACAACCGCTTCAGATTCCACCTGCTATTTGGAGGGATATCTCTATGTATTTTATTGTAGGCTTACCTAAATTGGAAAATAAATCAGTCATCATGGTGGTAGTTGATCGCCTTTCCAAGTATGCTCATTTATGTTCTCTTCAACACCCATTTACATCATCCACTATGGCTCAACTTTTCATGGATCAAGGCTTCAAGTTTCATGGCATGCCACATTCTATTGTTTATAATCGCGACCCAACTTTCACTAGTAATTTTTGGCAAGAATTATTCAAGCTACAAGGCACCCAATTGCATCTCACCGCATCTTATCATCCCCAAACTTATGGTCAAACTGAAGTTGTAAACAAGTGTTTGGAAACATATTTGAGGTGTTTTGCATCAGAAAATAAAAATCAGTGGGCTCAATGGTTACCACTAGCTAAATTGTGGTACAACACTTCATACCATACAGCTACCCGCATGACTCCTTTTGAAGTGGTATATGGAAAAAATCCACCTTTAGTTCTCTCATATTTACCAGGTGTCTCGAAGGTCTAGGAGGTTGACCAAACACTTACAGTTCTAGAGGCTATTCTCCATACCCTCAAAGAAAATTTGGTCATGGCACAGAATCGCATGAAGAAACAAGCAGATCAAGGTTACTCTGAACGTCAATTTGTAGAAGTGGATCAGGTGTTTCTTCGACTGTAACCTTACAAGAAAAATTCCCTCAAGGCTGACCATTTTCAGAAACTGGTGCACAAATTTTATCGTCCTTATATCATTCTCAAGCGTGTGGGACCAGCGTGAGTGTCGCCTATGTCAATGAACCATCAAGGAAGTGTTAGTCCATTGGAAATATACCACCCCAAGAGACGTCACTTGGGAACCAGCTACCATTCTGCAACAATTTCCACATCTCAAGCCTTGAGGACAAGGTTGTTTTTAAGGGGGAGGAAATGTTAGGGACCTAACCCCTCACGTAGGTAGAATAATATATTTCGATGTAATAAAGGTCAATATTAATAAGGCCTGGCAATAAGGAAGAATAAGTCGAATGTAAGAAGACCTAATAGAAGCTTTCACTTCTAGAAGGATCTTCCTCTAGATGGTTCTTTTGATAGACATATTTAGTATAAATAGGAGTCGAGGGTATGAGAACTTTTGTCTTGGATATTATTGTAATAGAGCTCTTCTCGACTGGAGGTTTCCCCCTCAAAGAGGCAAGTGAAAATTTTTCTCAGTAATCAAAGTTCTCTTTCTGGTGTTATTCTAGTATCATTTCGGTATTATTGTGGTGTTGTTCTGGTTATATTGTTGTTCATCTGCCATTTCTAGCATTTTATTTCTATTCTGCATACTTTTTATATCTGGAATTTTACAAAACACTAGGCATGTGTCACCACATGCAGGATTGTTGGTGACTACTACAACTCAGTGAAATTCAGCGAGAGCATCAAGTGGGATAGGTATTCCTACGATCCTCATATATTTAATCATCGTATATGATGATGAGGAAGGCTCAAAAGATTTGCACATAACCTCGGTGCCAATCACACAGGACGAGGAACCAGGGGAAACATCTTCTCTAGCTTCCGATGATTTGGTCCCAAATTCCCAAGAATGTGACCTGGAAGCTAGGAACACTCTTGAAACTGTATTTCTCAATCAACTTGGAACATATCCTTGGGATGGAAGCTCTAAGAATGACTTGGATACAGGTGAAGAAGAAAAGGGAATGGGGAAACTATAAATCAACATCCTTATGGACGAACTCTTAGCTAATATTGATCCTTTTCCTACTTACCCATCTAGGACAGAGACTCTATTAGCCAACGAGGACTAGTAGAAGGCCAAGTCACTAGAACATACAGGAAATTCCCCTGATAGGGAACTAAGTGCACCAATTCATGGAACATAACAAGTTGATGCAACAACAATACCACATAAACCAATGATTGAGAAGGAAGGAGTTTGGGAGCCTACCCTCGAAAGGGAAAAAGAACATGTCATGGAACACCTCTATACGGTGATAATCCTAGGAAATACTATGTCTTGGGGAGATCAACAGATTCCTGAACCAGTAGAGAAAGTCACCGATATACAGGCAATTTCTTATGTCGGGAAAAGGAAAGTCGTGATGAGAAGAACAATCAAGAAAAGGAATCTCACGCTTGATAACACCCTATTCATAACCATAGAGGAGGCATTCTTTGACACATAAAGTGTTAATATGACTGAGCTAATTGGGGTAGGGATGGCCATAACCGATGCCACTTTAGACAGGAAAAAAAGGGATGAAAGGGAGCCAACTACCATGAAGAAAGAGTTTTACCATCTATGACATCAAGTGGAGTATTACCAAAATTCAACATAGGTGGTGGTACTCTTGAAGTGTGAGTTTTGAGATATGTATGCACAATTCACAAGGGAGAGAGATCTCTTCACCGCTCACATAGATGATTTCCAAGAAGATACCCTTATGGGGTTGGCAACATGTAAATACATGAAACGATGGTATGAGAAGGCACATAAAGCCTTAGAATGGATAGAATACATAAACAAAGTAAAGAAGGGCTAAGATATAGAAGAGCATGGCATATAAATGTTGATGGAAAGCAACATCGACTGAATAAGAAATGTAGTTGAACACTGGGTAAGCATGGTCTAGGAACCCCAACGAAAAATGTAGGAAAGATGGGAAGAGTGTGAGAAACATTGGGACAAAATAAATCAGGAAATGAGGAATATTGGCTTGCTAGGGTTTGGCCCACCCGAGTATTTCACCAATTTATGTGACATAGTTAAACGACATACAGATCAAGACTGAGTGTACAAAACATAGATTTCACAGGTTTCAAGCATGATCTCAGGTCAAGTGAAGAGGTTCATGGAGCCCTCTATTAAATATCTCATAGTCTTATAGTGCTTGAGTGTCAAACTAATCAAGTACAAAGAACAGCCAATTGAGATGGAGGTCCTCTCCGCTCCGATGGATCAACACAGGTTCCCATATGAAAATACATGTGAATATCTCTTATGAAGATGGTTAGAATATGAGAGGAACAATCCACTTCAGTAAAACGACCAGATGATATAAAGAGAAGCAAAAGAGAACAGATAGATAAAGTCTGCCACGTGTCCTTTTCTTGACTTAACACAACCTTATTAGCTATTTTTAGTTTATTTGTTTTTGTATAAATAAGAGAATCGACCTGGTGTAAAAGGTCGATCGTTTTGGAGAGCAAGAATTTTCTAGAATATTGTAAGAGAATTATTTATGCGCAAGTTATTTTAATCAATAAGTTATGTTTAGAACCAAAGACACTTATTTCATCTGAGGCATGAATGTGATTGGACCGAGAGGGATTCTCTTTGTCTTTGAATTCAAGATTTGTTGTTGTATTGAGTAAGAGTTGTTGTATCTACTATTTAAGTTATCTTATAATGTTGCGACAGTTATTTTATTCTAATTAATGAACATAAATTGATTGTGTTAACATGTGATTGGTAGTAGAGTATTGAAAATTACTTTTCCTGCACTAAATTCTTGTCACGTATATATTTTATTTCTGCAATTGTTATCTCAGACGATGTTGAATGTTTATAAGTCAAAATGGTATTATTTTTAGTTTCAATTAGTTATGTCTTCCTTGTCTGCATGCTAAGGTATAAAGGTTATCCCAATACCCATATTTCTTCAATATATATTAACTTCCCTCTGCCATTTATCTTAAGCTCCATATTTCATTTTTTCAAAAATGTTAGAAAAGAACCAAAAGAGAGTTTCATAGCTTGAGGAAAGGTTTCACAGAAAGCCATATCTATCAATCATGATTAAATCCCATCAATAATTCCAGCCAGATCACAAATCTGGAGAACCTTACCACTCATCAAACGCTTACAAGTATAATTGGGCCTCTTAAGCGGGTTTGGTTCCCGTTGTTGATTTAAAGGGATCTCAGACCCATCAACATAACTGGTGCTAGAAGGAGGTCCTGAATGAATGCATGGCTAACAATATCTATGATAATATATTTTGCATAGCCTGTAGATTCAAAACATCCCACATGCATGGCTAGTCATTCTCAAGACAATCCACATACAGAGAGTATTCCCAATATGAGTAGCTCACCTAAACATGAAGAGGAAGAAAACTTGTACCCTTAAATACCTTACGCTCTTCCCCACGAAGACTTAAATAAGTTCAGAAGAATCACTAGAGCTTATGCCCGACATATCGGAGCATTACTTTTAGCTCCTTTACTTCCTCGAATAAAACAAATAAGAAGACCATTTGTTGACACCCCTGACCAGGTTTTCATTCACACGGTAGAAGACATGATATGTTTTTCCCTCGTAGATATCAAACAACCCCTTAATATGATACCCAAAACACCAGCTGGTAACTACTCTGAACCTGATGATTCTGAATCTGAAGAGGAAGGGTCCAACTTTGATCACTCAGGTTTCGAATCAGAAGACATGGGGGATAATAATGATAACTATGGAGAGGGAGGAGATCAACCTCGAGATAAAAATCCATGGTTAGAAAGAGATGCTCTGGAAATTCCTGTATGGATGCATAACCTACCCAGGCATCCAGAAAATATACTTCCCAAATTTGATCTTGAAACCTCTAGATTGTCTGAAGATCATATTAAGAAGTTCATATTATCCATAAGGTTGATGAATGTACAACACAAATAAGTGGTGTGTAGATTTTTCTCTTATACCTTTGAGAATTCAGCTTCAACCTAGTATTTCAACCTACCAGTTGGTTTCATAACTAGCTAGACAAAGTTTTAAAAGGACTTCTTAGAAAAATTTGCTAAGGAAACTACTACATGAGCTTTAATGGTTGAACTTTTCACCGCCACTATAAATCCAAAAGAAAAGGTCAAATATTTCAACCAAAGGTTCACCACCATTTTGAACAAATTCCAACCTGAGGCTAGACCTACTCCAGAGCTACAGATTGAAATATACGCTAATGTTCTCCCATCTTCTATTTCTATGTTCGTAAAGAGGGCTTCCAAAAATACTCTAGCTGAAAATTTAGAGGAAGATAAAATGATTGAGTTCCAAATGAAAGGATGCAATAAGGTCAGATCTCACTAATAAAGAAAGAAACCAAACCTCCACCCAAGAGGGGACCTTTTTTTACTAGACCCCCAGGAAAACAAACAAAAAAATGTCCTGAAAAAGAGGGAGGGGACATAGAAATCCTATAACGGATGATCAAAAAACTTTCCAATGAGATCGTAGGTATGAAAAGAAGTGTTGGGGAAGGTAATCAAAATCAAATACCATATAAACCTTTTTTTAAAAGAAACCCACCTTTCAAATCCATAGAACCTCCCCCAACCAACCTAAAAGTCGACTTAGGGAACGTAGCATCAAACTCCTTCTATACATATCACCAAGAAAAATATTCATAAAGGTATTTCCATCAATGGTTGCATGTTATTAATCTAATGGATAATTGATTCCTAGATGAATGTTCTCTAACTGACCAACCCAGTGGCTCTTCAATAAATCTCATCGATCAAGAAAGTCAAGAGCCATCTGAAGTGACAGCCATGTTGTTATGGGATTCCAACCACCTGGTACTTTTCAACGACATTGCTAAGGTGCAAGGACACCCCCCCCGGCTGAATTTATAGTTGTACATACGTGAAGTAAAATTCAACCAATCCAAAGTAACCCCACCACTACTCAATCATCTCGAGGGAATCAAGCAACCGATCACCCTAAACCGTTATTTTCTTCCCAAAGAAACCCCACAAACATACACACACGAGAAGCGCCTAAAATAGACTACAATGTGGTAGAAGACATGAAGAAGATGAAATATAATGTGTCTGTCATGGACATGTGTAGGATCCCTCAACAAAAGGATTTTTTATTACAAGCCTTAAAATTAATAGATACCCATATAAAAACCGTTGATCAAGGTGACGCCCCCATCTACCATAGATTTAACAAATAATCCAAGTGTGAATGCTTGTTCTTTGGAAAAAATAGGAATACCTTTTGTTCCTCCTTTCCTCTTGACATTTGAGGTTTTTAATAGAATCTACGTAATTGCCTAGTCGATTCAGGAGCATCTTCAAATGCCATTCCATTGGCAATCTGCAATAAATTGAACGAAACCCCGGTCAAAAGTGATAAACATGTTATACAACTAGATAGGAATCAGGTAAAGGTCATTCGGGAATTGAAGGATGTCATGATCAAAATTGCTACACACCCCAATTTTTTTCAAGTAATTGACATAATCATGGTAGACATCCCGAAGGCTTATGGAATGTTACTTAACCGAGATTAGTCTGGGAAATTAAATGGATACTTTAGTACCGACTGGTCACACCTCTGTTTTCCATTGAAAGGACATCCAAACATGATCAAGATCGGTAGATAAAGACACCTCAAACATACCATCACTGATTTAGAGACCCCAAATGAACCCTCGTCAACAGAGTTCCCTGTGTTAGGAAAATACTCCTATGATTCTGATTTCAGTAATTTTGCCCCTCACATGTCTGACATACGTTCCGCATAGAAATTTGAAATGATTTTTCAAATAGACTTACTAGCGGTTGCAGAAGAAAGCATCATTTGTCAAGATTCTCCGACAAGAGTAGCAGACAAAGAGGTTGAAATTGAAAAAATAACTAGACCTGAAGAAGTCATAACTTTTCCTCCCCAAATTTGGACGTTGTAATTTGATGGCTCTAAATCGAATAAGGGTCGGGAGCAAGATGCATCCTCATTGACCCAAAGGGGAAACATAACTTCTTATCCTTCAGATTAAAATTTGAATGCACTAATAATATTGTTGAATATGAACCTCTAGTCCAGGGACTAAAGAAATCCATTGACTTAAACATCAAAGAATTAAAATTCTTTGGAGATTCTAAAATTATCATCAGGAAAGTGAATAATACCATCCATTGCAATTCACCTCACTTAAGAAACTATCAGTAGGAGGTGCACAGACTAATAGTAAGTTTTGAGGCCTTCAACATTATCGTTGTTCCTAGGATAAAAAAATACCCTTGTTGATGCTCTAGCTACCATAGCCTCAAGATTATGTCCTTTAGAAGATTATGAATCCTCAAGGTTTGCAATAGAACTTCTCTACAAACCATTGGTACCTAACAACATTTCTAACTGGAAAGCCTTTGAAGGGGATGAAAATATTGTAGATTTCCCGACTAATGAGGAGAATTTCAAAGATTTGTCCATTGATGATGAATTATTCCAAGAACTACTCATAGAATCAAATCTCCATGAACAGAAGAAGGTAAAATATCACTCTGATGACAAGCCCAAGTTTCACACGATACTGAAAGGAGTGGCCAATATGGAGAACCTTTTTGACCTAAGGGAAAGATTTAGGGGACCAAAGAATGAAAAAATAGGGAGCTCATGTCCTATATACAAAACTATAAACCTAGGTACCCCTGAGAATCCCAAGAATTTCAATTTAGGTAAGACAGTGTCCAAAAAAGACAGGAAAACTTATCTTAAATTATTTAAAGAATATGAAGATGTCTTTGCTTGATCTTACGAAGAATTGAAAACTTATGACACTCGCATTATCCAACACACGATCCCAATAAAATCTGTAATAAAACCTTTCCAACAAAAACTTAGGAAGTACCACCCATCTCTGGAACCTCTGATGTATCAAGAGATGAAGAAATTGTTAGATGCCAAGATTATCTTTCAAGTAAAACACTTTGCCTAGGTAGCCAATCTAGTACCTATCGAGAAAACGTCTAGGGAGATCCGTCTGTGTGTGGATTTCAAAAACTTTAACAGAGCATCGAAAAAGGATAAATACCTAGTCCCACCCATGGAACAACTCCTACAGATAGTATCTGGCTCTTAAATGTTTTCCCTCCTAGACATTTTTTTGGGATATAACCAGGTTCATGTTTCAGAAGAAGATCGATTAAAAAATACCTTATGAACCAAGTGGGGAACCTTTTCCTATAAATGTATGCCCTTTGGTTTGATTAACACAGGATCAACCTTCCAAAGGGCCATGCACGTATATTTTTGGGGATTGATTAAGAAGTTTTTGGTAGTCTAGTTAGATGAAATAATGGTATACTCAAAAAATAAAGAAGACCACGTTCAACATTTGACTCAGATCTTTGAAAGGCGTAGGAAGTATGGAATATATTTAAACCACAAGAAAACCATGTTTGGGGTAGAGGAGGGGAAACTATTAGTTCTTATTATATCTCATGAAGGAATTAGCATTGACCCTGAGTGGATAAAGGCAATATCTCAACTCCCCTTGCCTCACAATAAAAAGGCCATGCAATCCTTCTTTGGGAAAATCAACTTTGTGAGAAAATTTACTCCTGATGTCATCGAAACTGTTAAAAATTCACAAAAAATAATTCACAAGGACACAAAGTTTAAATGGGATGAAGAAAGGAAAGAATATTTCAATAACATCAAAACTGCAATATCCCAAGCACGAGTGCTATGAAGCCCTGATTTCAGCAAATATTTTTTCCTTTTATACCTTTTCTTCTGACTAATCCTTGGTTGCAGTACTTACCCAGAAGGATGATGAAAACAATGAGGCATCAATATAATTTATGAGCACTAGCCTTCAAGGATATGAACTGAACTATCCGGCTATAGAAAAATAGGCTTACATAGTTTATAAAGAGGTCAAACATTTTAGATCCTATATCCTGAAGAATCACACTAAATTCATAGTACCTCACCCTGAGGTTAGATCTATGTTCACCCAACAAGAGATGAGAGAAAGAAGGGTAAATTGGATGGTAGTCATTCAAGAATTCGATCTAGACATAAAACCTGCCAAAATAGTCAAGGGTCAAGGATTGTGTAAATTGGTTGTTGAGGCCCAAGATATGATCAATACAGAAGAATCTAGTTGGGAAAATGAGTTGACATTATGGTGTAGCGAATACTTATATGTTCCTCCCGGGAAAGAATCCTAGTACGGAAATTTGTCTTATCTCCTATACCATAGATCCTTTCCCGAAAAACTAAACCCTAGAGAAAGGATATCTCTCAGGTTAAAATCTGCTCAATATCACGTCACAAATTATGTGCTTTTCTGCGTAAACTATGATGGAGTACTCCTTAGATGTCTTGAATATGATGATGCAGAAAAGATACTGACAGAACTCCATGATAGCCCGGCAGGTGGAAATTTTGCATGAGAAACCACAACACACAAAATATTAAGGGTTGGTTACTATTGGACTACTATGTTCAGGGACGTTGATGCATATTCAAGGAAATGTAAATCTTTCCAGTTAAGTGCCGGTAGAGAAAAGAGGGGATCCATTCCACTCCAGTCGGTGACCATATCCATACCATTCGAACAATGGGGAATATACTTTATAGGATAAATTACTCCCAATTCTTCGAAACAACATAATTATATCTTGAATGCCATGGATTATTTTACGAGATGGGCGGAGGCTATCCCTCTCATGCATGTTAATGAAAAGGTAGTAATCCAATTTTTAGAGCAACAACTGATAACAAGGTTTGGATTTCCCTTCGTTCTCATTTTTTACAATGTTGCCTACTTTTCTTCGATGCTCTTGACATAATTCTCCCTTGATAAGTGTTACACATTATTTTCGTCATCCCTATGATCGTTAATGATGTAAACCTATCTATTGCCTTTAGAGGGGTCACAGAGGCCTAAGTTCCTGAAGAGAGAAGGAAGAAGAACTTTTCCTGAGAAAAGAAGTTGCTTTTTTCTATGAAAAACCTTATAAAAAGAAATGTACGCAGGTTGCTATATAGGCAGGGTGCGGAAATGACCAATTTCCGCAGGTTGCTATATAGACAGGGTGCGGACTTTCCGCAGGTTGCTATATAGGCAGGGTGCGGAAATGACCAATTTGCGCAGGTTGCTATATAGCCAGGGTGCGGAAATGCCAGCACATGGGAAAAACGTACGATTTCTCGAATTTTCTAGAAGGAGAAGCTTCTTGGGTGAGGTGGCATCCGAACGGTTTGGATCTTACTCGCTTTCATGATTTAGTGGGATCATCCTAACCTCCTCATCCTATCTTCTTCAGCTTATAA
>ML797493.1:0-33293 GCA_009831015.1 Picea engelmannii
TTTTATAAATATTTCATATCCAAGAATTTGTGTAGATTTCAAGTTCTTTTTTATCTCTACCTATACAAGACTTTCCATGGACCTGGTTCACTATTTAATTACATATTCTATCTTTCTAAGTCAAATCCTCAAATGGATTCATCACCTTGTTTTTATATTGCATAATTTCTCATTTTTTCAAGGTGAACTCGTTACCACATAGAATCTTCTAATTCATCCACTTTGCAGCCTACTACCTATAACTCTTGTCCACATGTCCTTGACATAGCTTCCATGTAGAGCTCTATGAATCATTGTAGTTTTTTCGGATCTTATTTTAGTTCCTTGACCTTCTCTTTGGATTTATGTGCATATAAATCTTGACTCAAAAATCAATTCATTATAATTTATTAATATATTGGGTTCACTGAGCAAGAGGGATTTTAGGTCCTTTGTTTCTCCAGGTTGCACAACTCCCTCCACAAATGAACATGTTAGAATTTAAATTTATTTAATGAATTGTTGGATTTGAGAACCCAAACATATTCTATTCTTCCTTTTCCTTTCTCTATTTAGGGAAATAAAAAGAACGTAATTATTAAAAACTCACTTGAAATAGAGATTTACCATGCAAAGTTGTATACTGTGGGTTTCAATGCAATGCCACAACACCTTATTGGCATATGTGTACTCCAAGTGGTTTCAGTTTGGTTGTACTTTTATTGTGACTCTTCCTTTAATATCCTAACACTTTATTTATTTTATGCTTCACATGCACTATTATTTGGATTTCAAGTCTTTTGATACAACTTATTAATCTATTGGTACAACCATATTTCAATTTCTTTGCACTCCATGGTACACAACTCTATCTTTGAACCCAACACATCTTAATTGAGTGTAAAAATACTTTCTAGGTTCATGGATTTGGGCCTATCCATATCCTTTGCACTTCAAACAACATCACTTACTTTAAGAACCTGACATGTCAATTAATTGAAATTAAGAACCCCATTCAGGTTTGTGAAGATAGGTCCTTTGAGTTCTTTATGCTCTATAAGTTATGCAAGATCTTATTATACATATGAATTCCAAATTATCCTTATCTTGTATCTTTTTCAAGTTCAAGATCCTAACAAATTCTAGGTTCTTTGTCTTCTTTCCTATAGAAGACTCTCCATAGACTTGACATATACTTTAACTAATATATATGATTTTTTCAGGTCCAAGCATGGTAGAGGGAATTCAGATTCATGTTTTCTCTTTACAAAAATATTTCCATGAAGCTCATAATAATCAAAGTCAAATCAGATAAAAATTTGGGTTAGCATGAAGATTTGAAAATTTAGGCAAAGGAGATGCATAATACTCAAAATTTTCTCGCACACATAAGATTATGCCATGTGGTAACTACATGTGCACCACATCGTTTACAATGACATCATTAAGGGCAATAGGAAAGGGTGTTGACCAATAGGATATTGCCACATATGCATGAAGATATAAAAAAATGTTTTTTCATTGAAACACTTGAACTACCTTGAATAATGCCATTTGTGACGACCAAGCATGTGACTAAACAAAAGTCACAGTAGTCATGAACATTTTATAATCCACAAACTTTTCTATCTCAACACCAATTACAATATTGGCAATGGGAATTAAAGGATTGTTTCTAATATAGATTGGATTATCATATAATTTTTTTATATATCTTGGTACTTTCTGGGTGTAAACAATTGGAGGAATCGACTTGCAGGTCCATTTTAGTGGCAGATCCCAGTTAGGAAAATTGAGGTCCAAAACCTTTCAGATCCATTTTGAGAAATTAAATGGTTTTTTTGGGGGTTATAGTGTTTGAAAATTTCTCCCACACCCTTGATGATGTTCTACACTCTAAGACCTTTCCAATAGTGAAAAAATAACCTCAATCAGAGATCGTATACAGAAGTTACGCCTCTCGCAAATTGACCTACCTTGTTGATCACCATGGTAAGAGTGGATGCCACATCAACCCCAATTACTCAAACATGTGGGGCTAGCCACATGTGGACTTTCAAGAAGCTTCTAGATGGTCCAAACCTTATCACTAATTGAGGGTTGAGGAATTCAAAATCCTAACCCTAGACGACTATGAGGTCGTGTTAAATACTAAGTTGCTAGGAGGAGAAGGGTTTCCACTGTTTTGTATTGTACTTGTTCCATATTTGACCAGAGCATATAGGAGTGGTATTTTGTGAGCATAACATAGGAGGTATGATATCTATAGTGGAAATTCATGAAACAATGTCAAAGGAAACTCCATAGTGAGTGCCCCTTTCTTTGTACTTGTTATTCATAAAAAAAGAAAACAGAGCAGAGCATAGGCCTCAACTTATAGATGGGTTTTCTCCCATATTGGGTTTCCCAGGATATATCTTGTGTTCATGTGTGTAGATGGTGTGTATATTTAATTGTTCTTTCATTTTCATATTCAATTATTTTCATAAATCTAAGCAATAAGGTAGTAATAACTAATTTGGGATCTAAGGAAATAAATTGCATCATCTAAGATTTTCGAATAGTATAAGATCTGTTGTGACGAACTATTCCAGTGGAATATCCATGGAAATTTACAGATCATATTGGTATCGAAGAAATTTTATTTGGGGTATTTGTGGAAAGTTGTAGGATCCAGGAATTGTCTTAAGAAGAAAGTCACATAACCCTTACCATGGCGAATGAGTCTGTTCACAACAACCCTTGAGATCCAATAGAAGAGATATTTCTGAGGCTGGAAGATAAATTCGTTGGTATCTCTCACAATATGGCGCTCATCACGGTGGCTCTAGAAATAAAGGTTGGATCATTTGGGGAGGCTAGAGGCTCTAATTAAGATATTGGATTAGAGGGGAAAACGAGAAACAATGAAGACCCAATAAAGGAGTCAAGAAGAGAGATTAAGAAAAACAAACCAATTTCTATTTGCATTACCCCTTTGCAGTCCATATTTAAAATGGAAGTGAAAGTGGATATTAGGCAATACCAAGGTGAGATTGATGTAGTAAAGTTGAATCATCAGTTGCAATAGTTAGAAGTTTATTTCATTATCCACCATATATAAGAAGAGCAAAAGATTTTGTTTGTGAGACTGAAATTAGAGGGCCATGCATTAACCTAGTGGGAAAGTCACACATAAAACTTAGGGTGGAGGGTGATCTTCCAATAACTAAGTGGGAGGATTTAAAAACCATCATTAAGTCTCGTTTCTACCCTACTGGGTATGTAGAGGAACAATGGATCCATTGGAATTGCTTCAGGAAAAGGAAAGGGAAGAGTGTGTAAGAGTACACCACTGAATTCAAGAAGATAGCTATCATGATAGATATATTCCTCAAGTATTTGGTGGTCTATATAGTCATTAAAAAAATCAAGTGATGCTCTTGAATCCCAATACAATTGATGAGGCATGTGTGCAAGAACAATATCTAGAAAATATAGGCCACAAAAAAGGACAACCAAGTAGTTTCAAATAGAAAGAGCACCAAGATGATTCCAAGGAGGGGTAGAAGAAGTGGAAAGGGAAATACAAGAAGATGACGACCACTACATATTAGTGCAAGGATATAAGTAACCATTATAACCATTGTAATATCGATGGTCACATTGAAGAAAAGTATTGGAAACTACATCCATAGTTCAACCCTAAGAACCCTATGAAGGATGTCAAGAAGAAGAACCTTCTAGCCACATATTTAAGTAATCAAGAAGAGAACAAATCAGATTTGGATGAGAATATTGCTTGCACTTCAGTGAAGAAGGAGGTGAATCTGAGTATCCTTCATCACAAGAAAGAGAGAGAGATGACAAAACTCTTCCATATCAAGATCCAGGTCAAGAAGACCAAGGTAGACATTCTATTTGATTCTAGGTCATAGACTAATCTCATAGTGGTTGATCTGGTCAACAATACTGTGTTGGAGGTTCATGATCATCCTAGCCCATATCCAATGGGGTTGGTAAACAAGGATGCAAAGATCAAGGTCACAAAACAATGTAAGATCAAATTTGTTGTAAGTATATTTTTTATTGATGAAGTGGAGTTAGATGTAGTACCCGTTGATGTGTGTGGAATAATGTTTGGAAGCCCCTACATGTATATGAGGGATGAAATATTCATAAGGAGAGAAAACCATTATCTCCTGATCAAGGATGGGAATTATCTCATCATCAATGCACTTAAAGGTAAATCGAAGATCTAATTAGTAAGTTCCAACCAAGCCAAAAAATTGATTAGTTCAAGTAAGAAGTATGCTTTTTTTTCTTACAAGAGAATTAGTCGGGTGATGAATCAATAAAAGTAAAGGAATTCTTAGAGGAAAGTACTAAAAATAATAAACAATAGTTGGAAGAGTTTTTTCAGACATATAGAGGAGTGTTCCAGGAGCCTAATGGACTTCCACATAAGAGGGGAGTGGAAATGAGATACAGTTGTTGCCTAACTCCCCATTACCAAATGTTGGGTTGTATAGACAGTTTGTTAGCAGATGAAGCGAAGAACAAATTGCAGTAGTTGTTGGAGCAAGGATTTATTCAACCAAGAACCTCACCTTGTGGGGTACCTATCATCATAGTACCCAAGAAGGATACAGGGACTTGGTGAATGTTTATCGACTACCGAGATTTGAACAATATTACATGCAAGAATCGTACCTTCTACCCAAGATTGATGATTTGTTATACTAGTTGTAGCATGCCAAGTACTTCACCAAGTTGGATCTCAAATTAGAATACCACCGAACACATTTCAAAGAAGATGATACCTGAAAGATTTCCTTCGAGACAAGGAAAGGTTTGTATCAATGTTTGTCATGCCATTCGGTTTATGTAATGCACCACCTACATTTATGAGATTGATAAATTATGTATTGCACCCATATTTATATTCATTTGTTATAGTGAGTTTGGATGATATATTGGTTTATAGCAATACCTAGGAGGAGCACATCTCACATCTCATGTAGATTGTAGAGACTCTAAAAAATCACCATCTCCTAGATAACCTCAAGAAATGTGAGTTTTCTCAGCAATGATTGGTGTATTTGGGGTATGTGATCGGTGGAGGGTAGCTCAATATAGATCCTACAAATATGGATGCCATCATAAAATGACCTGTTCCTACTAATGTCATTGAATTCAAAAGCTTTGTTGGGGTAGCATAGTACCTATGAAAGTTCATAACATATTTTACAGTGGTAGTTGTGCCATTCCATGCCATAATAGCCAATTGTAAGAGTTTCCAATAGGGAAAGAATCAACATAAATTTTTTAACAAGCTAAAAAAAATATTAGTTAAGCATCGGTTCTCACATTGCCTAACTTGTAGAATCCCTTCTAAGTGGAGACAAATGAAATTAAGTATGCTATGGGACCAATTTTGATGCAAGGAGGTAAGCTAGTATGCTATCATTTTGAGATGTTTTATGGGGGATTTTTGAACTACCTTTCATATGATAAAGAACTCTATGCCATGGTTCAAGTTGTTAAGAAGTGGAAGCACTATACGATGGGAAATGAAACCATTATACATATTGATCACCAACCACTATAGTATTTGTAGGCTCATAGTAAGCTTCAACAAACTAGACATTACAAGTGGATGGGGTTTTTGCAGAAATTTCATCTATTCATCAAGTATAAGAAGGACAACATTAATAAGTTGGAAGACATGATTTCAAGGCCACCCATATTCAATATTATAGCTTTGGGAAATCTTATGCACATGGAGCCTTTTAGCCATGATGCATACAAAGAGGCATACACAGAAGATGATGACTTTAAAGAGGTGTTTTAGTAGCTATAGGGCCAAATTCATGTCGAAGAAGGTGACTGTAAGGTTGATTATCATCTCTAGAATGGGTTACTCTACAAGATAGACATGATATGCATTCCTAAAGGTGAAATATTGTAGCATATCAGAAAGGTTCACACCTCTAAGGCTGCAAGACATTTTGGTGCTGGGAAGATAGATGCTAACTTACAAAGGTATGTGTATTGGCCCAAAATGAAAGAAGACGTAGCACGATATATTAGATAATTTTTATGTTTTGTAGCTTCAAAAAAGTATTCTCACATGGCCCTAGGTGTTGGACATGTGGGGATCATTGTGGGGCACCACATCACACTTTCGGTTTGGTGAAAAACCCTTTGAAATGAAGTTGGGGCTTCATGGGTTTGGTGATAGGATTTGTGGGTTTATGTTGGGGCTTCCCACCCACAAGAAAGTCTGTTTTGATGTTGACTTGTGGAGGGGATTCTATGATGACCCCTAATGATTGTATATAAAAGAGAGAGGTCATTGTGACATTTCATTTTGAGAAGAGTGAGTGGCGACGTGATGGAATTGGCATAAGTGAGTCTGCACTTGTGCGAAGGAGCTTGGTGATTTCAGCAAGGGAATTTCTGCAACTATGACAAATATGACCTAGGGTTGAGGACTCTCTATTTTCTATTCTTGATAGGGAAAATCACACTACACGTGTGGGAGAGAGAGGCATCTAAAGGAAGAGAATTGTAAGAAAGTGTACACGGATTGCAGTGGGCACAAGTAATGATTGGCTAAGAGCTCGTCTTCCTTGGATGTAAGGAAACAAGTTAATGACCCAAGACTTAGAGGCATCTCACACGAGTGAAATTCTACTCCCCTATGAAGCACTATTGGGTCATTTCAAGGGGTGTGGTTTTCTTTAAATAATGGTGATGATAAACCTACATTCGATGATAGAAACCAATGATAATTGTCCTCGTTGTCGATTGAAAACTAAGTTGTGATAAGTTTGGTCACTTTCGATTAAAAAAACAAAAATCAACCATAAGAGCGTGAATGCCACTATAGAAAACCAAAAGCATGCAAATAAATTAGCATACACCAAAACAGGTGAAGGAGAACGCTCAAGGGAAGCAAGGGAGGGAGACATTGTATAAGAAGATACACAATTATTTTTCGAGTTCTATGTGGTAGTATGACAACAATAGATAAAGGAACTCTCGTGTTTTCCTTCGAGGGGATTGATGATGCACTAAAGAAAAAATGAATTGAATTTCAAATCCACAGGTAAAGAGGTCTCGGCATGTTGTGCTCTTTGGTAGAATTCCACAACATGTTCTATCCCATGCCATTCTTTTTTTTGTGTTTTTATGTCCAAAAAATTTGTACTTCAAAGGATCCTTCAATACGGTTTTTTAAGTTGTCAAGTTTGAAAGGCCTAATGGATTTGAAGTTCTACACATTTTAGGAATGACAATTTTCTCTATGGAATTGGTGCATCATTAATCTAAATTTGATAAACACTTTTGGATCAATGGATTTGCACACATTCCAATCTTTATGTTTAATCATTAACATAAGCCTTGTTCTAAACCTAGTATGTTATCTAATTGAATTTTATTGTGGCTTTAGGTTTGTCGATACTAGTTAATTAGGCACTCCATACTTCATAGCTTACACAATTTCTTTTCATGGACTCAACCATGAAAATCATTTTGTTTTAAAGTCCCCTCAATTTTTGAATTTAGACAAGTTAGATTTGTCATGTAATACCCCCAGGTTGATCCCCAATTGTAAATGTACATACATTTTATAGGCTGGTGAACCAAGATGTTTGGGAAAGAGTGTCTTTGTACACATATGTTTTGAGGCCAAAGTGCCTACATGATTTAGGTCAGGGAGACTATGAGTTGAAAGGACAATGATATTAACAAATGTAATATATAATCACACTCCGACATATTAATAAAATACATCATTGTTGCAGAACAAGTCAGAGAAAAGAGTATGCGGGGTTAGGACTCCACAAGAGGGAAAGGGTGCTAAGGGCCTAAGAAAGGGGGCTAAGTCAAGGGGGCTTAAACCAAGGATTCCTAAAATCATATATTATAATTCTATCCTAAGTTCCTAAGTGAAGAGAATGAATTACAAGTGGGGGATAAAGTAGTTCTTTGAGTGCCAAGTGTCAAAAAGGGCACATGAGTATATAATGTTGGGAATTTAGTATAATTCTCATTCTTTCCAATCATTCACCCATTCATTTCATCCATAAATCATTCCATTTCTTGGAGAGAGGAGACGAGAAGCTGACTGTTACCTAATAAATCCTTGGTGGTTTGGGTTGAAGAAGCAAGTTTCCAAGCCTTTGGAGGACTCTCGTTAGGTGAGAGAATTAGATGTTTCCCTGTGTGCTGACCTAATGGGTGTTGTAACTCCTTGAGCAGCCCTATTTTCTAAGTGACATAGAGCTCTGAGACTTCATGGTTGACCTATTTTTGAAGCCCTGGAAGGGAAGTGGGACAGTTGAAGGACTATGGAGTAGTGAAGGGGTACACTCCCTTGGGTGGGACAAGCTATGGGGAATGAGAGGTTGTGAGTTGAGAAATATTGCTGGAGTTGGCATTTGGGCTTATCCTTTTATTGTGTTGTTTGTTAGACCTTAGTTTGTCTTAGCTAGCCTTTTCCCTCATGGAGTCATAGCCCCAACTCGAGGGTGACCTGTTGTTGAGAGTGTATGAACAACATAGTCTATGATTGGGAGGAACGCCTCAGGTCTGTTGCCAGTTGACGATTTTAATTAAAAGACAAGTGTATTTTATGTGTTTATAATCATTTATGCGTGGTTGATTATATTAAATTTGTTATGGTATATTTGTATATATTTATGCATGCATTTTATGTTGTTAGAACTGCATATGTAGGGCATGGTAATTAAAAAATGGTATCAGATAATAGTTATTGTGAGGTGTGGCTTGAATTGGAGTTTGGGGACATTAAATTGTGGTATCAAAGCCACAGGTTCAACACTGAGCCTGCATGGGCCAAACTTAGCACGTGGAAGCTGAAATTGTAGAATTAAGCTCAGAGGATGTGATGCAGGAGCATCGTCAACAAGTACACGTGGTAGAACAACTCACTGTCTGAGAGCCAATCCAGAGTCTCAAACGTTAGCCAGTACTGCAAATATTTTGAAGCAATAGAAAACAAAAGAGGAAAGATCACACACATGGAGACAAAATGAGTACGTGTGACTTGGGAGCTTAACCCTAGTCTCAATGTAACCACAATTAGATCACATTTAGTTTGTTTCTTTTGTATAAAAAGAGATTTGTTATGCCCAAAAGAGGGGTTACGAGAATTATGAGCAAGTAGGAATCTTAGAGCAATAGTTGTTTCTTTGATTTTAGCTGTAACCATTTTCTTGATTTTGAATGAAGATAACAGAGAACAATTGATCCAATGTATGGTGTAAATAGTGTTTGAAATTTCTCTGTTGTTGTCTTAGTCTTTTTAAGAATGGATGAATCTTTCTATGACTGTATGTAGCTTTGAAATGCTTGCATACGAATTTAAATTGTTTTTCTTCATGAGTCGGTGCAACGTGTGCACACATTCTGTAAGGAGTGCGTTGACAGGGTCTGTTTCGACTCGTAAAGCTCAGAATAAATAACGTAAGACTTTCTTTGCAGGAAGTGTAAAGTGATTTTCGCAAGGAGTGCATAGTCATCGCAAGAACTCGAATCTTGTGTAAATATCTATTGCAAAGAGTGCACAGACCTGGAATCCAACGAAGAGTCGAAGTGATTCCATAAAGAAGTCGAAGGACGAGAGCGAAAGAATGCCAGGAAGGCGAGAAAGGATTCTTTTCAAGAACCTTTGGATCTGATTTTGATGAATTTCCCAGAAAAGCAAGAAGTGCTTGGGAGATTGAAATCTTTGGAGAGATCAAGCTCAGGAGGAGTAGCACTTTCCAAAAAGTGTGAAAAAGATCCAAGAAATGGACTCCCAGGAAGGATAAAGGTCAAATATTTTAAATCCTTTCGAAAATCTTCTATGTCTGAAGAAATATTTATCTTAGAGGGAAGATCTGGACCATCCAATGAGCGTCTAGACAACGAGGAGAAAGTGTAGAGGAGGAGAGATCTCAACCGTTACATCTGAGAACAAATGGATCGTATCCATAGGATCAAGGTAAAGTGCACTGACATTAAATCTTTGAACGTACATAGGAGGAACAAGGTCACGAAATTCCGAAATCATCGGAACCATCCATCATGATAGGACATGTGGTGAGAGATTGACATTTCAATGACTTGTAGAGTGGAAAGGTCAAAGAGTAGAGTTGTGAGGATTCATGAAGTGTGAATTCACGAAAAGATCACAACCGTTGATCGTTCCGAAATCATCGAGACCGTCTGTTGTCAAGGAGGACACATGGCAAGAGATCAACATTTTGCTGACTCGTGACTCGAAGGAGACAAAGGTTGAGTCGCGAGAACTCACGAAATGAAAAATCATGACATGATCTTAGCCGCTGATCAAAGGGGATATATGAACCCTTGATCCAACGCCATCGCAATTTCGGCTATCGGGAGAATGGAGGTAAGGAGACTCCAAAGTCACGAATCATGAAATGCCAAAAAGATCATAACCATTGATGGAAGGAGGGATTTGAACCATATATTTGGTTTTGTCAAGACTTCGCAACTCAGGAAATCAGAGGTAAGATTTTGGGGAACTCACGAAACCCAAAACCACAAAGATTTGATCTGAGTTGTCGATTTGAGAAGATATCTAGGCCGTTGAGCATCTAGGGAGACGACTCATGAAGTGTGAAGCCATGAGATAAGAAATCGTGAAGTGCTCGAAAGATTGGCCCACGATCATAGCGAAGGGTCACATCGGTGAACGAGAATAGAGGGGATAGCATGCGCTAGTATCCTGTCAGGATTTTGGAAGTCGGGAGAGTCAGAGTGACTCTCATGAAAAGGCCTGATACGTGGAGTCAATACATGCCTTTCGATTAGGCGATTGGTCACAACCTTAGTCACATAAAGGGAGGGGATTAACCAGGAGAGTTAGCGTCTAAACACACTGAAGCTAAAAGGCGTTAAGGAGAAAGACGCGGGCTCCATATAACCTGTGATTTAAGGGAAAGAGGTTATGTTAAGTGTATTTGAGTTTCTTGATGGCCAAAGAGTCAATCATACACAGTTTCTTGATTGATCCTATACCGGGAGGTCACGCAGTCCTTAGGAGAGAAGGGGGGTGTGCATCAAGTGGTATCAGATCTGATTTTCATCCGTAGATTTCAGGCGAAGGAGAAAAAGAAATCGAGGTTGTACTCTGTGTGTAAGAGACACTCAACACAATGTATCTAAGGAGATGAGGGGAGCCACCTTTAGCCAATCGCGTTGTAGAAAGAGAGATACGAAAACTTCGTGCAAGTTTGGAAGTGATGGAAGCAATGCAGAGAAGAGCACCTGATGTTGGAGATGTCAGCGATGCAGAGAAAGAATATGTAGAAGCTGAAGAAGCTGCAGGGGAAAACGTTGCCGAAGAACACTTGCTAAGGGCAGTTGTTAGATTGGGAGCTAGAGCCAAGATAGAGGTCCCAATGTGTGAAGGCAATTTGGATGTTGAAGAGATGTTGGATTGGATAAGGTTCATGGAAAAATATTTCGATTATGAAGATGTCGATGGGGAGAAAAGGGTGAGACATGCTATCACCAGGCTTAAAGGACATGCAACACTTTGGTGGGATGAACTACAGGCTGAGAGGAGAAGTAGAGGCAAAAATAAGATAAAGAATTGAGACAGAATGGTAGCCAAGCTAAAGGCTAAATTCATGCCCAAAGATTATTAGATCAATATGTTCAGGAAGCTGCAGAACCTGAGACAGAAGGGTATGACAGTCAAAGAATACACAGAGGAGTTCTACAAGCTGAACAACAGAGTTGGACAAAGAGAGCGGGACGAAGCAAAAGTTGCCAGGTATATGAATGGCTTGAGGTACGAAATCTAGGATGAGCTCAGCATGATGTCAGTAAGGACATTGGAGGATGCTTATCAGTTTGCAGTGAAGGTAGAAGAGAAGCTGGCCAGAAAACAAATCCAATGAGGTAGAGGAAAAATCCCAGCACCAAACAAAGTCAAGGGAGTTTCCCATGACAAGGTGCATAATTCCAAAGACGAGGCTGGAACTCCACATAGTCACTTGGAAAGAAGAGGAAGTTCTCGAGGGAGACAGGGTGGTGGAAGAAACTCTTCTAGAGGAAGAGGTAGAGGAGGAATAATATGTTATGCCTATGGAAAGCCATGGCACATGTCTTGGGAATGCCCCGAGAAAAAGAAAGAAGGAGGAGAATCTCACATTTTGAAAGCACAGAGAGAGAATTTTGAAGCAGAGGGAGAAGAGGATGGAACATCCCTGATGATAAGAAAGGTTCTCTTAAAACCAGAGACAAAAGTTAAAAATTCAGTACAAAGGAACAGTCTATTTAGGACAGCTTGCAAGACTAAAGATAGAGTATGCAAGGTGATAATTGATAATGGGAGCACTGATAACTTAGTATCCGTGGAGATGGTGGAGAAATTGGAGCTAGCGACAACTGCACACCCAGAGCCATATAAAGTCTCATGGTTGCATAAAGGACACTAGGTAATGGTTACTAAACAATGCTTGGTTTAATTTAAGATAGGAGAATATAGAGATGAAATTGTGTGTGATGTAATTCCCATGGATGTATGCCATATTTTGTTGGGAATACCATGGTCGTTTGACAGGAATGTCATTCATGATGGGAGGAAGAATACATACACCTTGGAGAAGAATGGTAGAACACACATGTTAAGAGAATAAAGTGAAAGGGGAATCCAACACAAGCATACTCCTCATGAGTGGGAAGGAACTCCTGAAAGAAGTAAAAAAAGAACAGGATGTACAGTTTGTTGTGGTGAGGAAACCTAGAGTTATTATTACAAGTACTTCAATGGATGATTTTCCTCAAGAAGTTGAGGAATTATTGGATAATTTTTCTAACATAGTGGTGGATGAGCTACCTAACTCATTGCCACCCATAAGAAGTATCAGTCATCATATTGATTTGATACCAGGAGCAAGTCTACTGAACAAAAAAGCATACAGACTAACACCTCGAGAGAATGAGGAGGTGAAGAAACAAGTCCAGGAATTCTTAGACAAGGGTTTGGTCAGAGAGAGCTTGATTCCATGGACAATGCCAACTATGTTGAGTCCAAAGAAATACAGAGGATGGAGAATGTGTACAGACTATAGAGACATCAATAAGATCACTATTAAGTATAGATTCTCTTTTCCAAGAATAGATGATTTGATGGACTGTTTAAGTGGAGAAACATTATTTTCTAAGATAGATTTGAAAAGTGGATATCACCAAATGAGAATGAGAGAAGGTGATGAGTGGAAGACATCCTTTAAGACAAATGAAGGTTTGTATGAGTGGCTTGTTATGCCATTTGTCTTAACCAATGCCCCAAGTACTTTTATGAGGTTGATGAATGAAATACTAAAAGATTTCATTGGCAAGTTTTTGGTTTTGTATCTAGATGATATACTGATCTTTATCAAGACTAAAGAGGAGCATTTGAGGCACCTAACATTAGTGATGAGGAGACTACAATAGGAGAAGTTGTTGATAAACCTGAAGAAGTCCTCTTTTATGAATACATAAATTATTTACATGGGTTTTGTGATCTCTTCAAATGAACTAAGATGGATCCAGATAAGGTGAAAGCAATCAAAGAATGGCCATCATCGAGGAGCATGTTTGAGGTAATAATATTCCATAGATTAGTGAGTTTCTATAGGAATTTCATTAGAGATTTCAGTGGAATTTGTGCACCAATGATGGATATAGTGAAGAAGAGGCACAAGTATTTTGAATGGATAGAGGAGGTCGAGAAGAGCTTCAATACACTAAAGGAGAAAGTAACAGAGCGACCAATTCTGGTCTTGCCAAATTTTGAGAAGACGTTTCAGGTAAGGTGTGATGCAAGTGGCGTTGCAATTGGAGGATTTTTGAGCCAGGATAGTAGACATGTTGCTTACTTCAGTGAGAAGCTGAATGATACTAAGAGAAAATACTCCACCTATGACAAGGAGTTTTATGCCATAATCCAAGCCCTGAAGAAATGGAGACATTACCTTGTCCCACACAAATTTGTCTTGTATAGCGATAACCGAGATTTACAATTCAAAACTAGATAGGAAAAATTGAATCAGAGGCATGAGAAGTGGATTGAGTTTATGAAGAATTTTACTTTTGTCATAAAACATATTGCTGGGAATGGTAACAAAGTTGTTGATGCATTGAGCAGGAGATGTTTGACTCTGCAAGAATTTCAGGTAAATACCTTAGGGTTTGAATACCTTGAGGAAATGTACAGTGATGATCCAGACTTCAAGGAAGCATACAAAGCATGCACGAATATTGTGCTGAGAGATAGGATCCAGTGGACATAGTATATGATTCAAGAGGGATTGTTGTTCAAGGGCAATCAATTGTACATACCAAAATGCTCAATGAGGGATAACCTTTTGAAGGAAAAACATAATGGAGGATTGGTTGGACATTTCGGCCATGATAAGACATTTGCGCAGTTGAGAATTTCATACTATTGGCCAGGTATGAGAACATATGTAATAAAATTCATGAATAGATGCAGAATCTGCCAACATGCAAAAGGTAAAAGACAAAACATTGGATTGTATCAACCATTTCCCATACTAGAGAGGCCTTGGGATGCAATAAGCATGGATTTTGTGTTGGGACTGCCAAGAACACAAAGAGGATGTGATTCCATATTTGTGGTGGTGGATAGATTTTCCAAGATGGCACACTTTATCCCATGTTAGAGGACCAGTGATGCAACACATGTTGCAAACCTATTTTTCAAGGAAGTTGTGAGACTTCACGGCCTACCCAGAAGCATTGTCTCAGACATAGACACGAAATTTGTTGGTCATTTTTAGAGAACACCGAGGAAAAAGTTGGGGACAAATTTTTCCTTCAGCTCAGCTTATCACCCTCATACAGATGGGTAGAATGAGGTGGTAAACAAAAGTTTGGGAAACTTATCGAGGAGTTTG
This sequence comes from Picea engelmannii, assembly GCA_009831015.1. Taxonomy (NCBI): domain Eukaryota; kingdom Viridiplantae; phylum Streptophyta; class Pinopsida; order Pinales; family Pinaceae; genus Picea; species Picea engelmannii. Next base: position 14,916 of record ML797493.1, read on the forward strand.
TTCACTAAGCACCATAATCAATGGGATCAGATTCTGCAACAAGGAGAATTTGCATACAATGACTCACCAAACATGAGCATTGGAAGAACCCATTCCAAATATTGTATGGAATGCAACCCAAGGGAGTATCTGAGTTGAGAGACTTAGAACAGAGTGAGATCAGAAGTGCTAGAGCATAAGATTTTATTGCAGAAATGCAGAAGCTCCATAGCCAGATCAGGGGGCAGTTCCAAAATTCTAGCCAAGAGTATAGATGCAGAGATGATCAACATCGTAGATAACTCCAATTTTAAATAGAAGATCGGGTTCTAGCACATCTCAGGAAGGAAAGGTTCCCTAGGGGGACATATACCAAGCTAAAGATGAAGAAGATAGGACCATGTAGGATCTTGAGGAAGTTTGATGCCAATGCCTATGAGATTGAGCTACCAGATGATGTGGACATATCGCCCATATTCAATGTCTCAGACCTGTATCCTTATAGGAAGGATGAAACAGAGGGATCAACAGATCAAGGGAAGATTCAGTGGGAGAAAAAAATGCCTATAGCAGAAAAACCACAGATGGAAAAGATAGTTGATCAAAGGATTAGTAAGAAGACCAAGAGGAAGACCTATTTTGAATATCTGGTCAAGTGGAAGGGACACCCAATAGAATATTCCATTTGGGAAAGTGAAGTTGATATCCAAAAGCATGGAAAGTTGGTACAGGAGCTCATGGACAGGAGTCCATTAATTTTTTTCGAGGGGGAGTATGATACAGGAGCATCGTCAACAAGTACACATGGCAGAAAAACTCAGTGACTAAGAGCCAATCCGGAGTCTCGAACACTAGCCAGTAGTACAAATCTTTTGAAGCGATAGAAAACAAAAGAGGAAATATCACACACATGGAGACAAAATGAGCACACGTGACTTGGGAGCTTAACCCTAGTCTCAATGTTACCACAATTAGATAACATTTAGTTTGTTTCTGTTGTATAAAGAGAGATTTGGTATGCCCAAAAGAGGGGTTACGAGAATTATGAGCAAGTAGGAATCTCAGAGCAGTAGTTGTTGCTTTGATTTTAGATGTAACCATTTTCTTGATTTTGAATGAAGATAGCAGAGAAAAAATGATCCAATGTATGGTCTGAATAGTGTTTGAAATTTCTCTGTTGTTGTCTTAATCTTTTCAAGAATGAATGAATCTTGCTACGAGTGTATGTAGCTTTGAAATGATTGCAAAAGAATTTAAATCGTTTTTCTTCGTGAGCCAGTGCAAGGTGTGCACATACTCTGCAAGGAGTGTGTTGACAGGGCTTGCTTCGACTCGTAAAGCTCAGAAGAAATAGCGTAAGACTTTCTTTGTAGGAAGTATAAAGAGGCTACCGCAAGGAGTGCACAGTCATCGCAAGAACTCTAATCTTGTGTAAATATCTATTGGAAAGAGTGCATAGACCTGGAATCTAACAAAGAGTTGAAGTGAATCCCTAAAGAAGTTGAAGGATGAGAGCGAAAGAATGCCAAGAAGGTGAGAAAGGATTATTTTCAATAAACTTTGGATCTGAGTTTGACAAATTTTATAGAAAATCAAGAAGTGCTTGGGAGATCGAAATATTTGGAGAGATCAAGCTCAGGAGGAGAAGCACTTTCGAAGAAGCGCAAACGAGATCCAAGAAATGGAATTGCAGGAAGGATAAAGGTCAAAGATTTTAAATCCTTTCGAAAATCTTCTGATTCTAAAGAAAGATTTAGCTCAGAGGGAATATTTGTACCATCCGATCAACGTCCAAACAACGAGGAGAAAGTGTAGAGGAGGAAAGATCTCAACCATTCGATCTGAGCAAAAACGGATCATATCCGTCTGATCAAGGTAAAGTGCACTAACATTAAATATTTGAACATACACAGGAGGAACAAGGTCACAAAATTTTGAAATCATCAGAACCGTCCATCACGATAGGACATGTGGAGAGAGATCAAAATTTCCATGACTGACAGAGTGGAAAGGTCAAAGAGAAGAGTTGTGAGGATTCGTGAAGTGGGAATTCATGAAAAGATCACAGTTGTTAATCACTCTGAAATCATCGAGACCGTCCATTGTCAAGGAGGACACATGGCGAGAGATTGACATTTCACTGACTTGTGACTCGAAGGAGTCAAAGGTTGAGTCGTGAGAACTCATGAAATGCGAAATCGAAACATGATCCGAGCCATTGATCAAAGGGGAGATCTGGACCATTGATCTAGCACCATCGCAATTTCATTTATTGGGAGAATGGAGGTAAGGAGACTCCAAAGTCACGAATCGTGAAATCATGAAAATATCATAGTCGTTGATCGAAGGATGGATTTGAACCGTAGATCTGGTTTTGTTGGGACTTCACAACTTGGGAAATCAGAGGTAAGAGTTCGAGGAACTCGCGAAACCCAAAACCGTGAATATTTGATCTGAGCCGTTGGTTTGAGAAGAGATCTAGACCGTTGAGCATCTAGGGAGATGACTCGTGAAGTTTGAACCCACGAGACGCGAATTCGTGAAGTGCTTGAAAGATTGGCCCACGATCATAGTGAAGGGTGACATCGGTGAAGGGGAATAGAGGGGATAGCATGCACTAGGTTTCTGTTGGGATTTCCGAAGTCGGGAGAGTCAGAGTGATTAGCATGCAAATGCTTGATACATGGAGTCGCGATGTTCCTTTCAATTAGGCGACTGGTCACAACTTTAGTCACATAAAGTGAGGGGCTTAACCAGGAGAGTTAGCGTCTAAACATGATGAAGCTAAAAAACGTTAAGGAGAAAGCCGCGGGTTCCATATAACCTGTGATTTAAGGGAAAGAGGCCATGTTAATTGGATTTTAGGTTCTTGAGGGACAAAGAGTCAATCATACTCAGTTTCTTCATCGATCCTAGACCAGGAGGTCACACAGTCCTTAGGAGAGAAGGAGGGTCTACATCAGGATGTCTACAAACTACTTGTCAAAATTACACTAGTGAAATTGGAAAACAAATCATGAGGAATTTGAAGGAATTGATCCCAAGGGTTAAAATCCCCAATTTTAACCTCCATTTGAGAATTTTCAAGTTTGCAAGTGGTCGAAGTTTTTACATTATAGAGAAGCTAGAGAGAAATTGGGTAAAAGCCCCAATTTCTATAGTGAATTTCATTGAAAATTCGTCACGAGAGTGTCAAATTTCAAGTGCAGAGGTTGAAATGACATGCACAGGGCCGTAATTGAAAAAAACAAGATTAATTCCAAAGTTTCATGTAATCCTTGACAAAATTTTTGAAAATAAGCATTTTTTGTAAATTTGGGAAATTTGGGAAATTTTGGAAAATTTGGGGATTTTTTGTACATGACATCAGCGGTGACATTGGGGCTCTGTGTCGAGTGATGTAGACTGCCAAAATGGCAGGTTGTAGGTAGGGTTGGGTGTCTACAATGTGTGGTGGTGGGCCTAGGGGTGATGTGGGTGCCATAATAGGTGAGGAGATTTTGACCGAAACCATAAGTGGTTTCTCATTGTGAACAAACAGTTTTCCAAAAATTCTTTGGCGATGTGAAACCAATAAAGGTGTGCCACGCATGATTGGTAATTTTTGGGTTCACATCGCATACGGGGTGTTAATATTTGTGCATGTTGGTGATGTGAAATTCATCATCCATCGTCGATCATTCACCAACCTCCATTGTTAGATCTAGGGTGGGACGAGTTCGCGTGTCGAAGGAAAAGGGGCGTGGGATGGGACTCACCCATTCCCACAACTAATGAGAGGGTACCACGTGGAACTCTTCTAGAAAAGATGGGACCCTTGTCCCATTCAAGTCTAGGTGTGTTCCAAGTGGGTATTCGATACAGATGGGCTCATAAATAGAATTATTTTATTAATTATAAAATGTGATAAAGGTGAAAGAGGAAAGAGGAAAGAGAAGGGAAGAAGAAGAGGAAAGAGAGAAAGAGGAAGGTGGGGGATGATGAGACAGGGATAGGGTGGCCACAAGGATGATATGGAATCAACTCAAGGTACCATGTGGACCTAGAATGCCACATCGACAACCATGTCAAGAGAAACCAGTCAAATTCTCAAAAAATTATCATGGTTTTGAAGGTCATAATATTGCAGGGGCTTTTTGAGGCCCTAAATGACGGTTTTAGGTAGTGAAAAACCACGAGAATAAAGTGTATTATTTCTACACTATGTATTTGAAAATTAAATAAGATATCTCGTAGAGATATTTCCAAGTTCCAATGAGCTATTCCAACAGCAAAACATAGCTTGTATGATGAAGTTACAACCTAAATAATACTAGGTATAATTTGGGTACCAATTCACTTCCAAAGGGCATAACTCCTTGCTTTGAAGTCGGTTTGGGGCATAAGAGTAGTCTATGTAAATATCATGGACCATAGAAGACATCCATGGAGCCATATTTGAAATTTGGGTACTTGAAATTATGTAGGATGGAAGAATATTCTTGTAGCATTCAGTGCTAAAGGGGGAAAACAATCAAAACTTCAGCAGGTTATAACCAACAGCCTAGAGCCCGAATGAAGGTGAAATTTGGATATATTGTGCAAGTTGTAGGCATGAATAAACCTAATTTAATTTTTTTCAAAATCCCAAATGAGTTTGTGTAGGGATGCATGATCAAGGATGAAATTGCTAAGCCAAGAAAAGGTGTGAAGGGGCAAAGTTATCATTTCCAGATTGCAACAGTTTTTTACTAGAGCATTAGATTGGTAATATGAGAGTTGTTATGAAATCCCTTCCATTAATATTACCTCAACCTCATACAAAAGTTTCTGTTGTTCTTGATTTTTTTACCTCTACAAGTGACAAAAGTTGGTGTCTGGGATTAATTGCACCTACATTCCCGAATTTTTAGCAAATCCAAATTATTGTTTCATAATTAAATTTCAAGATGTTTAGCTAATGGAAACTATTAGTTAATAATATTTGAAAACATAGATCATCATCCCATTAACAGTTACTTTTCTGAAGTTTTAGTAAATAATTCTCGCATCCCATTAACACTTAATTTTCTAAAGTTTTGGTAAATAATTCTCGCATCCCATTAACACTTACGTTTCTGAAGTTTTAGTAAATAATTCTCGCATCCCATTAACACCTACTTTTCCAAAGTTTTAGTAAATAATTCTCGAAGTTTTAGTAAGGAAATCCAAATTATTATTTAATAATATTGAATAGTAAGAGGTTAAAGTACAATTAGGTTTAGCATGTGGGTTCATGTATGAGATTAAGGAAACATGTTACTTGAAACTACATGACTTACCTACTCTAGCCTCACCCATGACAACATGGGATACCAGGTTTCTTGTGGATGTCATGTGTTGAAACTACCAATTGGTCTTAACGTATGACCTAAAACTACTTCTAATTGGCTAATAACTCATCTTCCTTGGACATAAGGAAACAAGTTAATGACCCAAGACTTAGAGGCATCTCACACAAGTGAAATTATACTCCCCTATGAACTGCTAGTCGGTCATTTCAAGGGGTGTGCTTTTCTTTAAATAATGGTGATGATCAACCTACATTCGTTGATAGTAGTCAATGATAATTGTCCTCACTGTCAATTGAAAACTAAGTTATGATAAGTTTAATCAATTTCAGAAAAAAAAAATTCAACCATAAGAGTGTTAATGCCACCATAAAAAACCAAAAACATACAAATAAATTAGCATACACCAAAGCGGGTGAAGGAGAATGCTCAAGGGAAGCAAGAGAGGGAGACGTTGTATAAGAAGATACACGATTATTTTTTGAGTTCTATGTGGTAGTATGACAACAATAGATAAAGGAAATCTTGTGTTTTCCTTCGAGGGGATTGATGATGCACTAAAGAAAAAATGAATGGCATTTCAAATCCGTAGGCAGAGCGGTCTCGGCATGTTGTTCTCTTTGGTATAATTCCACAACATGTTCTACCCCATGGAATTCATTTTTTTGTGTTTTTATGTCGAAATAAATTGTACTTCAAAGGATCCTCCAATATGGTATTTGAAGTTCTACGCATTTTAAAAAGTGAAATTTTCTCTATGGACTTGGTGCATCATTAATCTAAATTTGATAAACCCTTTTGGATCAGTGAATTTTCACACATTCCAATCTTTATGTTTGATCATTAACACAAGCCTTTTTCTAAACCTAGTATGTTATTTCATTGTATTTTATTGTGGCTTCAAGTTTGTCGATACTGGTTAATTAGGCACTCCATGCTTCATATCTTACACAATTTCTTTTCTTGGACCCAACCATGATTTTTTTTTTTTAAAGTCCCCTCGAGTTTGGAATTTAGACAAGTTAGATTTGTTGTGTTATACCCCTAGGTAGATCCCCAATTGTAAATGTACATATGTTTTATAGGGTGGTGAGAAAATATGTTTGGGCAAGAGTTTCTTTGTACACATACGTTTTGAGGCCAGAGTGCCTATGTGATTTAGGCCAAGGAGCCTATGAGTTGAAATTCCAATGATATTAACAAAATTAATCTGTAATCACACTTGAACATATTAATTAAATACATCATTGTTGCAGACCAAGTAAGAGAAAAGAGTATGGGGAGATAGGACTCCACAAGAGAGAAAGGGGGATAAGGGCCTAAGAAAGGGGGCTAAGTCAAGGGGGCTTCAACCAAGGAGTCCTAAAGTATTAAATTATTATGCTATCCTAAGTCCCTAGGTGAAAAGAACGAATTACAAGTGGGGGACAAAGTAGTTCTTTGAGTGCTAAGTGTCAAAAAGGGCATATGCATATATAATGTTGGGAATTTTGTATAATCCTCATTCTTTCCAATCATTCACTCATTCATTCCATCCATAAAGCATTACATTGTCTAGAGAGAGGAGATGTGAAGTTCATTGTTACCCAATAAATCCTTGGTGGTTTGGGTTGAAGAAACATGTTGTTAGGTCCGTGAAGCACTCTCATTAGGTGAGAGAATTGTTGGGAATAGGTTTCCCTGTGTGTTGGCCTAGTGGGCATTGTAATTCCTTGAGAAGCCTTGTGTTCCAAGTGCCATAGAGATTTGAGACTTCATGGCTGGTATGTTTCTAAAGCCCTAGAAGGGAAGAGGGACAGTCAAAGGACTATGGAGTAGTGAAGGGGTACACTTCCTTGGGTGGGACAGGCTGTGGGGAATGAGAGACTGTGAACTGAGAATTGGTGTTGGAGTTGGCATGTGTGCTTGTCCTTTTATTGTGTTGTCTATTAGACCTTAGTTTGGCTTAGGTAGTCTTTTCCCTCATGGAGTCATAGCCCCAAATCGAGGGTGACTTTTTGTTGAGAGTGTCTGAACAACAAAGTCTACGACTGGGAGGAATGTTTGCTGCCAATTGGTGATTTTAATTAAAATAAAAATGTATTTTATGTGTTTATAATCATTTATGCGTGGTTGATTATATTAACTTTGTTATGGTATATTTGTATATATTTATGCATGCATTTTATGTTGTTAGAACAACATATGCAGGGCATGGTAATTAACAAATGGTATCAGAGAATAGTTATTGTGTGGTGTGACTCAACTTGGAGGCCACAAACATTAAATTGTGGTATCAGAACCACAGGTTCAACATTGAGCCTGCATGGGCCAGACTCAGCACACGGAACCTGAAATTGCAGAATTAAGCTTAGAGTATGTTTGCAAACTATTTGTCCAAATTTCTCCAATGAGATTGGAAACAAATTCATGAGGAATTTAAAGGAATTGATCCCAAGGGTTAAAATCCCCAATTTTTACCTTTGTTTGAGCATTTTCGAGTATCTAATTGGTCAAATTTTGGAGATTACAAAGAAGCTAGAGAGAAATTGGGAGAAATTCCCTAAAAGCCCCAATTTCTATAGTGAAATTCATTGAAAATTCAACATGGGAGTGTAGAATTTCGAGTGCAGAGGTTGAATTGACATGCATAGGGCCGAAATTGGCCACAACAAGCTTAGTTTCAGAGTTTCATGGCAACCCTGACAATTTTTTTGAAAATATGCTTTTTTTTTTATAAATTTGGGAAATTTTGAAAATTTTGGGGATTTTCCATACATGAAATCAGTGGTGACATTAGGGCCATGTGTTGAGTGATGTGGAATGCCACAATGGAGGGTCAGAGGTAGGTTTGGGGTTTTTCAGTGTGTGGTGGTGGTCCTGAGGCTGACCTGGGCTCCACAATAGGCAGACGATATTGATCGAAACCACAAGTGGTTTCGCATCATCAACAAACAATTTTCCAAAAATTCTTTGGCGATGTGAAACTAATAAAGACATGCCATGCACCATTGGCAATTTTTTGGTTCACATCGGGGAGGGGGTGTTAATCCTCATGCATGTTGTCAATGTTAACTGCATAATCTATCCTCGATCATTCACCAAACTTCTTTGTTAGATCTGGGGTGGGGACAAGTTTATGTGTCAAAGGAAAAGGGGCGTGGGATGGGACCTGCCCATACCCGTGACTAATGAGAGGGTGTTGTGTGGAATTATTCAAGAGAAGGTGGGACCCTTGTTCCAGGTGGGTAGTCAGTATGGGTGGGCCCATAAATATAATTATTTTATTAATTACAAAATGTGATAAATGTGAAAGAGGAAAGAGGAAATAGAAGGGAAGAAGAAGGGGAAAGAGAGATAGAGGAAGGTGGGCAATGATGAGGCAGGGATAGGGTGGCCACACGTATGAAATGGAATCACGTCAAGGTCCCATGTGGACCAAAAATTCCACATCGACAACCATGTCAGTAGAAACTAGTCAAATTCTTAGAAAATTATTAGGGTTTTGAAGGTCATAATCTTGCAACACCTTTTTGAGGTCTTAAATGATGTTTTTAGGTACTAAAAACCCATGAGAATAAACTGTATCATTGCTACACTATGTCTTTGTGGCTTAAATAAGATATCTCATAGAGATCTTTCCAACGAGCTATCTGACTGCAAAACATAGCTTGTATGAGGAAGTTACAACCTAAACAACACTAGGTATAATTTGGGTACTAGTTCACTTCCAGAGGGCATAACTCCTTGCTCAGAAGTCAGTTTGGGGCATATGATAAGTATACGAAAATATCATGGACCATAGAATACATTCATGGAGCCATATTTGAAATCTGGGTACTAGAAATTATGTAGGATGGAAGAAAATATCCATGTAGCATTTAGTGCTAAAAGGGGAAAACAATCAAAACTTTAGCATGTTGTAACGAGCAGCCTAGAGCCCGAATGAAGATGAAATTTGGACAGATTGTGTGAGTTGTAGGCATGAAGAAACCCAATTGATATTTTTTCAAAATCCCAAACGAGTTCCTGAAGGGATGCATGAACAAGGCTAAAATTGCTAAGCCAAGAGAAGGTGTGGAGGCGCAAAGTTATCATTTCTAGATTGCAATGGTTTTTTTATTGGAGCATTAGATTGGCAATCTAATATTTGTTATGAAATCCCTGCCATTAATATTACATCATCCTCTTACAAAATTTTCTCTGGTTCTTGACAATTTTACCTCTACATGTGACTTAAGTTGGTGTCTGGGATTAATTGCACTTGATTGAAAGGTGTGCAAAAGGGTTAAAGTGACAATATTCAAAAGACCAAAACTTTCTGCTTAAAACTCAGAATTGAGAAAAGAAGAAGTCATTGGAAAGGTTTTGGATAGACAAATCCATATATGCACTCATAAATTTGAATTGAGAAGTAGAATTCATAAACAATCAGAAATAACATTTTTGGTGTACTAAATGGCAGAATTGTGCATAATTTTACAAAATTGTTTCATTATTTTGTCTAACAAATCTTATTGCATGCACATTTTGTAGAATTAAGAGCACAAATAGAGCATAATGAACATAGAGACCACATATATGGAATATGCACAAGGATCCTTCATCCATGATGAGAAAGTCAGAGGGTTGTATGTCATCATGGATAATGTAGAAACTGAATTAAATGGACACGAAGAAGGAAAACAAGAAAGCATAAATTTAGTCGAGACAATAAAGAGTCTGCAAAGAGATGTGTTGAGCTATAAAACTGGTAATGAGAAGCTTATGAAATCTCAGGAGAAATAGAATGACATCAACATCAAGTTGTTGCAGAGATTGAACGAGATACATAAGAAGGTGGATAAGGAGGCAAATTCAAGTAAGTCAAAGGATCACATATCTCATACCAAAAAGGAATAATCTATAAGTGTTGGTAGACATCATCATCACTCACCAAGACATTGTGTTAGAAGAGATGAAAGTAGGACAAGTTTATCTCCTGTCAGAAAGCATAAGAGGAGGTCTAGAGTGGATGAACTGCAAGGGGAGATGGGAAATATAAAACCTCTTACCTTTGATGGTGAGCACAAGAAATATGAGGATGCAGAGGCTTGGTTGTTGGGGATGAGGAAGTATTTCCAATTGCACAATTATTCCTCATAGGCAGAAGATAAAATTTCAATTTACCATATCAAGGGAAAAACATCAATGTGGTGGGACTAACTCATGCAAGTAAAGCACATTGATGAGAAGAAAATCACTTGGAGGAAGTTCAAAAAGTATTTTCAGAATAAATAATGTTTCAAGCGTTATTATGATAGGATGATGAAGGATTTCTTCGAAATCAAGCCTGGGAGCATGACCATGGATGAGTATGAGAGATCATTCTTACAGCTTTTGAAGTATGTTGACTTTATCCAGGATGATTAGGTCAAGTTTTAAAGGTTCCTGAGTGGGATACCTTCAATCTACAGTGATAAGATACAATATGATGATACCAAGACATTGGAGGAAGAAATAAGGAGATCCAAATGCCTTTATGATAAACATAGAGGAGGATCAACCTTTTAGAGAGATTGGGTTGACAAGAAGAAATACAAGATGGAGAAAAGAAAGAAATGATAGAAGACACCATTCTTTAGAAATATTTCTCAGGGATAGCCAACTCAAAATGAACCCAAAATGATAGAAACATTGGGAAAAAGGACAAGGCAATATCCTATTAAATGTTGGGGTTGTGAGGGAGAGCACACGTATAGAGTTTTCCCTCATGGAGGAGTAAGAGTGAAGACTATTCAAAATGTACAATAGGTTGATATAGTTGAATACATGGTAAAAATAGTGTCAAGGATCTATGCAGCCTTGGAAAACAAGCAAGCTAAATTTCAGTCTCATATGATTGAAGTGGAAGGTAAGATCAATGATCAACCTATAGTTATTTTAATTGATTCAAGAGCTAGTCATAGTTATATAGATCCTGAGTTGGTGGAAATATTTATTTTGCAAAGAAGCAAGCATGAGAAATATTTCCTAGTTCAGTTAGTTATAGGAGCTAAAAGAAGAATCAATGAGTTGGTGAAGGATTGTCTAATGGGCATGAATGGGATGAGAACCAAAGAAGATTTGAACATCATACCATTGGGTTCATACGATTTCCTGATTAGTATGGATTGGTTGGACAAGCATCATGTTGTCCAAGATTCCTACAATAAGGAATTCACTTGTTTGGATGAAGAAGGGAACTTGAGAACAATTCAAGTTATTCCAAGGGAAATATTAATTACAGAAATTTCATCCTTCCAGCTGAAAAGAAGTTTCCAGAAAGGATGCCAAATATTTGCAGTGCATATGGAAGAGGGACATAAAGATAAAGTTCCAAGCATTGAAGACTATGCAGTCCTAAAAGAATTTGAGGATGCATTTAGAGAGATATCGGGGTTGCCACCAAAGAGATATATTGATTTCTCCATTAATTTAATGCCTGAAGAAACCCTAGTGTCCAAGACTCCTTATATGTTGAGTATGCCAGAGCTGAAATAATTGCAAATGCAATCGAAAAAACTTTTGAAAAAGAGATATATTCTCAAGTGTGCCACCTTGGGGTTCCCTAGTGTTATTTGTGAAAAACAAGGATGGAACCTTGAGACTATGCATTGATTTCAGGAAAATTAACAAAGTGATTGTGAAGAACACATATCCTTTGTAAATGATAGATGATCTTTTTGATCAATTGAAATATGAAAATATATTCTCCAAGATTGACCTTAGGTCAAGATACCATCAAGTGAGGATTAGAGAAGAATATGTCAGCCAGACAAAATGTAGAACAAAGTATGGCTATTATGAGTTTGTAGTAGTGCTATTTGGGTTATCAAATGCACCCGTTATCTTCATGTGATTGATGAATTGTATCTTCAAAAATTACTTAGATAACTTTGTAATTGTCTTCTTGGATGACATACTAATCTATTTTAAGTGTAAAGAAGAGAATAAACAACACTTAAGGATAGTGCTACAAGTATTGAGGGAGAATCAATTGTATGCCAAATTGAGCAAGTGCTCATTTTATTAGAGGCATATTCATTATTTGGGCCATATTATTTCAGAGGAAGGGATACCAGTGGATCCTAAGAAGATAAAATCCATTGAGGGATGGAAAGTAACAAGGAATGCCTTAGTGGTGAGATCATTCATGGGGCTTGCAAGTTATTATAGAAGTTTTATTCAGGGTTTTTCAAATATTGCACACCCAATCACTTCTTGGAAAAATAATGGTGTGAAAAGTGAATGGACCTCTAATTGTGAAAAAAAAATTCAGCACTCGAAGAACTTATTGACAAGTGCACCAATATTAAAGATTGATGATCCTAATGAAGATTTTATTGTGTGCATTGATGCATGAAAGGAAGGGCTTGACAGTGTCCTTTCCCAAAATGGGCATATTATTTTCTATGAGTCAAGGAAGTTGAAGAAACATGAGAGACACTATGCCACACATGATTTAGAATTTGAAGCCATAGTTAATATCTTAAATATGTGGAGACAATATTTTATGGGAAAAATATTTGAGCTAAGGAAATACCATAGTAGTATGAAATATTTGTTTGGAAAACCAACTATGAATGTTAGACAAATTAGATGGATAGAATTCCTTAGTGAGTATGATTTTGATATAAAGCATATCAAAGACAAAGAGAATAAGGTGGTTAATGCACTCAACAGGAGGGTGTGTGAGATGCATGCTACAACCATTAGAATGTACAAATCTGATTTGAAAGATGGAATTTTGGAAGCTGCAAAATTAGATCAACATTATTTGCAAACAAAAGAAACATTACAACAAAGTAATTTTTATTAGAAAATTAAAGATTATGAGTTGTGAGAGAATGGAATCCTCATGTACATGGCATAGTATATTTTCCTAAATCTAAGGAGCTTAAAAATATAGTGCTAAGAGAAATGCAAAATGTGCCTTATGCTGGGCACCCAGGATACCAGAAAACAATTGCAGTCATAAAGAGCCAATTTTTTGGAGAAGTATGAAGAAAAAGGTGGATGATTACATAACCAGATGTTTCAAATGTCAAAAGGTAAAGGATGAGCACATACATCTAATTGGATTTCTACATCCATTTTCCATTCCTGATTGGAAATGGGAAGTTGTAACAATTGATTTTATTACCAAGCTTCCCAGAATAACATTGAAGTAGCATGATTCCATAATGGTTGTGGTAGATAAGCTAACTTAATCTCCTCATTTTATTCCAGTGAAGCTAACTCACAAGGAAAATAACATTGCAGATATTTATATGAGAGAAATTGCTAGGATACATGGTGTTCCTAAGGAAATTGTTTCTGACAAAGATCCCAAATTCACGTCAAATTTCTCGAAAGGATTATTTAAAGAATTTGGGACAAATTTAAATTTTAGCACAATATATCACCCAGAATTACATTGGAAAACAGAAAGGGTCGATCAAGTGATTGAGGATATGCTAAGGATGTACGTGATGGATAAACCATCAAAATGGAAAGATTATCTACACTTAGTGGAATTTTCTTATAATAATGGGTGTCAGACATCTTTGAAGATGATCCCTTTTGAAACATTATATGGAAGAAAGTGAAACACACCAGTGAGCTCGGACAACCCAACAGAAAGAGAAGTTGTTGGGGCAGAATTGCTCTGAGAAATGGAAAAGAAGATTGTAAAAAAATATCAAAATTTAAAGTTCTCCCAAGACAGACAAAAAATTTATGTTGATAAAGGTAGAACACACAAAGAGTTTAAAGAGGGTGACCATGTGTTCTTAAAAGTGAAGGCCAGTGGGGGAGGAGAATGAACCCTAGCGTGTCGAACTGTTGTCCGAGATGAAGAACCAGACCTCGTTTTTTGTATGCTAAGTGCTCTGACATCAGAGCACGGCCCCGCCCTGCTGTTCTGCTGTTCGAGTCTCACGGGATTCCTGATCCACTCACAATGAGCACAGGAGAGGGGGGGAAACCCCCCTCGTACAACGACATGGCAGCAAACGACAGAACTGGCACCCGTGCAAAGAGGCCCACCTTTGAGCTGCCGGTGCACTTGAGAGAACAATTATTTTCCCAGGAACAAAGTCTTGGCAAAGGAATGAAAACTGAACCTAGCTCATCCAACCCACAAGCTTCCAAAAACTGGCTGCCAGGTAAGTGTATTCCGCAATTGGAAAAACCTCCTCTTTATCATATCAAATCGACAAGGGTGGGGGAACACACCTAGTTCATGATGGACCACACACTCATAGGCAAATTCCTGGGACTCTGGCCCACTGAGAAAGACCTCGCTCGCTGGATAAAGGACTGGTGGAACCCTAAAGGGGATTATGAGGTACAGCTCAGCTCTAAGGTTTTTTTTACAATTATTCTACATAACCTAGAAGATAAGGATAGAATATTCGACAACGGACCATACTTCTACAATTCGACGGGTCTATTTCTAAGGTTCTGGACTGACAGATTCAGCCCAGAGCAAGAGGACTTCTCAAGAGCCCCGGTCTAGATACGGCTGTATTCCCTGCCCCAGGAATTTTGGCTGGAAGAAATATTAATGGGTATAGGGAACACGGTGGGACAATATGTCAAAACCTCAGAAGCCACGAAGATAAGGAAATACACCTCATATGCCCGTATTTGCGTTTACATGGATATCTCAAAACCCCTACCGAGATCCATCACACTGGAATACCAAGATGAGGACTGGAACCAGACAATCGATTATGAACATATACCCTTCAGATGCAGGAAGTGCCATGAGCACAGTCACCTGTTCAGGGATTGCCCCTTGAATTCCGCCGCCCCCAAACCAGCTGACGCCAAGCAGAAGGATGGCTTTACCAACGTCACAGGCAGGCGAAAGAACACGCAAAAAAAACAGAACCAGAGTTCAGCTCCAAAGGCTCCTTCCAAGATTTCCTTTTAGGCTCTCAATCAGGTACAAAAAGAAGTGGAATTATAGAACCCATCTCAAGCATCAATGCAAGCGAAAGGTAAAAGTCCTGAAATGCAACACACCTCTCATCCAAGGGCAACCACTCAGACAACGTAGTTAGGCAGGGACGAAGACACCATAATGATTATTGATGAAACGGATTTGGCCGAAATAGACCTAGAAAAACTGGAGGAGGCCCTCAACCAAAGAGATCTGCATCATCTTCCAGTAGAGCAACTCAGGAAAGTGCACAAAGTGTTCACCGACTCCACGGCAGGATCTACAGCTAGACTGGGTATCTCTTCAGATTCCAACCTTGAGCCTAAGAAATCTACCAAGGAAAGCAAAAGGCGAGGACGCAAACCAGCCCAACAACTCATTCGGGAGGCAGGGCACTTAATGATTAACTCGGGCCAGATACAGAGGCTATCTGAGGGATACCTCAACCCCCCCCCACCATCCTCATGATGAAGACTATATCCTAGAACATTAGAGGCCTGAATGGAATATCCAAGCAGCGGATCCTTCGAGAAAGCATTAAGGCAGAGAATCCAGATATATTACTACTGCAGGAAACCAAGTGTGCCGGATGGGAGGCAGAAAGTATCTTCAGGAGCAGCTGGAGAGATGGGGAATTCCTCTATCAGGACTCCATAGGCGCGGCAGGAGGACTGGCAATCCTCTGGAACCCACAAACAGTCACTCTAACTCACCCCTTCTCTACAAAAGATACTCTAATAGCCTATTTCAAAGTCACAACCTCTTCCACAGAAGGGGCCATAACAAATGTTTATGGACCGCATTCTCTCCAAGACAAGGAGAGCTTTATACAAACCCTTCAATATGTTCAAACCCTCATACGCTCGCCGTACTGGATCATTGGAGGCGACTTCAATATGATCCTCACTCTGGAGGAGAAAACCGGAGGAATTAAATGGCTCGAACAGGACAGTGGTAAGTTCAAAACCCTTATTGAGCAATTAAATATGGTCGATATGGAAACCCGGAATGGAACTTTCACTTGGTCTAATAGAAGAATAGGGACACAGCATGTGGCCTGTAGGTTGGATCGCTTTCTAGTGTCAAAATCTCTCATTGAAAGTGACCAGGCAATGGAAGCAAATATCTTACCTAAATCAGGGTTGGACCACTGGCCCATAGTCTTCTGTCTGGACCCGGGATTCCCCACCAGGCCCAAACCCTTCCGTTTTGAAAAGTTCTGGCTCTCTCACCCAGACTTTAATCAGCTGGCACACAACTGGTGGGCCCAGGCAGAAATTGATCATGGCACTCACATGTACAAGCTCCAACAACGCCTCAAAAATTTCAAACAGCTCTTGAAGGAATGGAACAAATCCACCTTTGGAAATATCATTCTCAGGAAAAGGGAAATTGAAAGCCAGCTTGAGGAACTTCAACGAACACTCATAACAGGGAGCCGAACTCAGAGCTTGGCAAAGGAAGAGGAGAAACTCATAATGGATTTAGAATTATGCAGAGAACAGGAAGAAATCCTCTGGAGGCAAAAGTCTAGAGTCCAGTGGCTTAAAGAAGGGGAGCGCAACACTAAATTCTTCCACAGGGCGATGACGCATCGCAGATACATCAATCGCATCACCCAGTTGGAGGATGGACAGGGAAACCCAATAAGAGATCATGATCAAATAGCGGAAGCTCTCACTTCCTTCTACCAAGATCTCCTTACAGAGACCAACACACACAGGGAAGAAGCCATCCAAAAAGTCACTCGGAATATACCCAAGCTGATCAGCTCTGAGCAGAATACGGCATTATCAAGGCCTATTACTCAGTCTGAAGTGGATTCAGCAGCAAAGGATATGCCTACAGGTAAGGCACCCGACCCTGATGAATTCACAATGGACTTCTTCCACCACTGCTGGGACATGATCAAGGAGGATGTCTGGAAGGCAGTAGAAGAATCCAGAACTTCCGGCCAAGTTCTCTCGTCTTTGAATGCGACATTCATCACTCTCATCCCCAAGGAGGAACGCGCCACTAACCCGAAGTAGTTCAGACCAATCTCCCTTTGCAATGTCATCTATAAAATAATCACAAAGGTCATTTCCAATCGCCTCAAGCCGATCTTGCCGACCATCATCTCTAATGAGCAATCTGGCTATGTGGAGGGTAGACAAATCATGGACAGCATCATACTGGCCAATGAGGTCATCCACTCCCTAAAAACACTCAAAATACCAGGTATGCTTATCAAACTTGACCTTTCGAAATCTTTTGATAGATTAAGTTGGCAGTATTTGAGATCAGTTCTGGAATCCTTTGGCTTTGATAACCACTGGGTCGACTGGATTCTCAAGCTCACCTCCTCTGCCTTCTTTTCAATCCTAGTCAATGGCACTCCCTCCCGACCTTTTTTCTCCACTAGGGGTATCAGGCAAGGAGACCCCCTCTCCCCCTTCCTCTTTGTCATCATGGCGGAGGGCTTAGGCCGCTATCTCAAAGCGGCGGTACTGGAAGGCTCACTCGTTGGACTGCCTCTCCACAATCTACACCCGACACCCTCATAGAGACAATTTGTTGATGACACGATCCTTATGAATACCCCCACGGTCAGAGAAGCCACTAAGCTTAATTCGATCCTCTCTAATTTTTCGGAAGCCTCAGGTATGTTGCTTAACCTTGATAAATCTAAACTCTTTTTCTTTAACACGCCAGCCTCAGTTCAGGCCCACCTCTCCGGCCTGCTCGGTATTGCCAGAAGTACCCTCCCTTCTACTTATTTAGGCATTCCTTTAACAGGTGAATCTGCGAAATCTATTTCTTGGGATAGTCTATTATTATCCATTTCCAATAGGCTGAACAATTGGACTTTTAGACCTTTGAATATTGCAGCCCGACTGGTCCTGCTCAAGTTGGTTCTTCAAGCTTTGCCCACTTATCTTTTTACTGCACTAGCCGCGCCCACCTCGGTCATCAAGGCCATCAGAAGCCTTCAGCGCAATTTCTTATGGAAGGGAAATCAGAACAACAGGAAATGGGATCTAGTTGGATGGGATAAACTCTGCAAGTCTAAAAAGCAAGGAGGGCTGGGAATCCGAGATCCGGGGAAGATGAACCAAGTCATGGGAGCCAAGATGTGGTGGAGGTGGTTGCAACATCCGCAAGAACTCTGGGCGAAGATGT